>CM042431.1:16884589-17032089 GCA_023631565.1 Gymnocephalus cernua
TTTTTGTATGGTAAAAAAAGAGATATAACACTTTATATAGTGAGCTTTAAAGGTACGCCTTTGGACAGAGCCAGGCTAGCTGTTCCAACCCCCTCCATTTCCGTTACTAAGCTAAGCTAACTGGCTGAAGTGTTTTCAATCTTTTCATGGTATATTTCCCAAAAACTATTCCTTCCTACTTTTTGACTGCGCTAGAAAACACTGGTACACAATTTGTGGGACAAACGTTCACATTCCGACGTGGCAAGGGAAATCTGGATTTCTGGAAAGTTAACGTGACATACTTTACCTTCTACTGTTTAAGTGCCCTTGAGCAAGAATCCTAACTGCTCCAGCAAAAGCTGCTCATTGGCCATCAGTATAGGTCTGCAGGCGTAAAGGAGTGTGAGCTGTACATGTATGCAGCTGAGAAAAAGCATCAAAATGAAATCTCATTGTGTGTGTCTCTGTCTCCCTGGCGGCTTCAGCGTGAAGGATGTAGAGCCAGAGGGGGGGGCAGGATGGAGTGCTCCTGGAAGACGGTGCTGCTGCTGGTGTGTGCGTCTCTTGGGGTCCAGTACACGGCCATCCGGACCCTGAGGGACTCTCTGTCTGGGCCCTGTCAGGGAACCTACCGCTGCCAGACCAGACACCACAGAGGTACACCGCGACAGCCAGTCAAGACTGTCCCACATATTTGTCCTGCCTGGCTACAGGAGAGCATAATGTGTTTTTGGTATATAGATATATGTTCATATATAGCCTATTGCAAAAATAACAATACAAATATAATACAAACATTGGTTGTGCAGCACCATGACAGGACATACACAGAAACACACACGATTAGTAATATTAGTACTATTTTAGCAGAAAGCCTCATGCAAAGAGTTTCAGTAAAGAAACAGCCAGCATCACAACTGTGACTGAGGCTAAGAAAAAGGAAAGTGCATCATTAAATGAGGGAATTCCCAACAAGTGGGGAGGATAGAGAAATGAAATATGTGTAATTCGGTTTACAATTATCCTCCAATTTATCTCCATTAATCCCCTCTCATAGTGCAGCTGTAGCTCGCCAGCGCTGATCTCCTGTGTACGAAAGTAACATCCCCTTTGCAATCAACTCCTCATCAGCAGTAATTACACGTTAGCTATTTGCGCTATATTTAGAGATCCGCCATTTCATAAACCCCCTCAGTAGCCACCGGCAGACAAGCACCATACTCAGGCATGTTTACCCTCTAAATTATTTAAGCTTTATTGGCTTGATTCAGTAGTTTACTTTCTCCTGAGCTGAAGTTATCATTTTCACTTTTATGAGCTGAAGCAACCCTTCTGAAGTAAGTGAAATAACTCCTCTTTTACCAGAACTTGAATCTAGGTCAAACAGGTTGTGTAATGTGTTATTTTAGCTTATTCTCAGAAAACACGATGCACTTGATGTTAGTATCACATACTATGAGTTAAACATGTAAAGGACATGACTTTGTTGTTTCTTTCCTCAAGACTCCAGATGGAGAGCCTTGTGTGATGACAGTTGGATGCCAGTTGAGTCACCTCGGAAGCACATCCTGCTGTTTGCCACCACGCGCAGCGGCTCCTCCTTCACTGGGCAGCTCCTCAACCAGCACCCAGGGATCTTCTATGTGTTTGAACCTCTCTACCATGTCCAGCAGGCCTTCACCAACTCCAGCAGCAGGCTACGTCGCACCCTGGACCGCCGGGCCCTACTGGGAGCATACAGGGACCTCCTCCTCAATCTGTACACCTGCGATCTTCACTTCATGGAGAACTACATCCGCCCGGAGCCCCAGGACCACATCACAAGCTCCTACTTCCGCCGAAGCTCCAGCCACGCACTCTGTTCCCCTCCCGTGTGCTCGGAAGCAGGGGATATGGTGGCCTCTGATCTGCCTGATGAAACATGGTGTCCTAAGAAGTGCGGGGCCCTAAACCTTACCCTAGCCTCCATGTCATGTCTGTCAATGGAACACGTAGCCATAAAGACTGTGCGGGTCCCTGAGGTTGGAGACCTGCGCACCTTGACAGAAGATCCACGCCTAGACCTGAAGATCATCCACCTGGTTAGAGACCCCAGAGCCATCCTCGCCTCACGCATGATGGCGTTTTCAGATCAATTCCGCGCTTGGAAAATATGGAACGCGACTGGGCGGCAGCCTCGATACGTGGACCTGACGCAGATCACCAGCACCTGCAAGGACATGGTTGCCTCTGCAGAAACAGGCCTACAAAGACCGGCATGGCTGCGGGGACGCTACCTGCTGGTGCGGTATGAGGACCTGGCGTTCAACCCGAAGGACAAGGCCACTGATATCTACAGGTTTGTGGGGCTGGAGATGGAGGACAGGGTGCGGATGTGGATTGCAAAGAACACCAACAGTAACGTGTCGTCTCCGTCAGAGTGGAACTACAGGTACTCCACCACCAGAGACTCCAGGGCGACAGCAGAGAGCTGGAGGCTTCGTCTGGGCTTTGACATCGTGAGGACTGTGCAGAATCTGTGCAACAACACTCTAGCTCTGCTGGGTTACAAGCAGGTTCACTCTGCAGCTGAACTCAGAAACTTGTCTCACAGTTTAGTGGAACACAGGACCTTTCAACCAGTCACATGGTAGAAAAAAATTGTTACTGTTATTTATTTATTTATTTATTTCAGCTGACTTTCCTCGCTGTCATGATGCTGATAACATGAATGTAATTTATCTTATTTTTCAACAATGCCTAAACTAATATCACTTTTTATGGCTGTGTTAAAGATATTAAAAGTGCCAAATGTCATGTTCAAATGTCATGCTGGAGAAAGTATTGATCCAGAATTAAGTCCACACTGCTGTATGTGTTGATTGAAAACTATTCTCTTTGTTTTAGATTTTTTAGGATTCCAATTTTCCTCATAATTTCATTGTTCAAACAGGGGGGGAAAGACAGTTGAACGAGCCCAGGTACCATTTCAGAGTGAATCTGACCCTAAATCAGACACACAGGAAGGGAGGGGGATGTATTTGTCAAATAAATAAATAAATTGCCTTCCAAGTGTCTCTAATGCATTTTGGAAAAGGATTAAAATGTCACGTTGTAGGAAGAATATCTTCTGCAGCACACTGCAGCTCTAATTTCTATGTGAAGATGGGTCTCATAGAACCAAGGTTTTTTTTGTAAATACTGATTAACTGTTGCAATGCAAGTGTGCAAATGTTATGTGCTGGATGTATTTGAAAACATTTTTTGTCACTGTAACTATACTGTTTATATTTTCTAGACGTTTTCAAATAAATTATTCATATGTAAGTATTTGCCACGCTGCTGAAATCTTGAAACCGCATTTGTTTGATGTGTTTTCTTGAATTTTTTCAAATTTGAGACAAAAGCGGATTTGAGTTGTAGTGCTGAAACCAGAGAGCGGTAAACAAATCCAGTGTCTTTTAGCTTGAAATCCCTCTATATTTGGCTTGTCTTTCCGCCAAATTTCAGTCCTGCTGATGTGTCTTTACTAGCAGATGTTTTTGACTCAAGAGAACACATGCTGCTCACACTGTGTTTCATTTTGAGTTAACTTTGAACCTAAAAAGAATAAAACCAGGATCATTCAGCTGTACCAGCTGTCTGCAGTGCAGTATAGTTAGAGATTAGACAGCTGCAGGTTCTCTGCCAGTTCCACCATTTGAAATTGCTCTTTGTGTCTAAACAGAGAAAGGAAGCGTGCCATCTCCAGACACCAGCCCATTTATTTCCATGTAGAGCTGCTCTCTTGAGATAAATGCTGGAAGTAGTTTCTGAGGAGGAACTCATTGCATGATTCATGGAGGAATCACTGATTGACTGTGATTTTCCTGCCTTTCAAATGCTAACATTGCATCCTCCTATAGAGGCTGGGAGCTATAATGGCCTTTAATACTTATGCTGCTGAAGAAAGCCTCTTCAGAGTGAAGGAAAGCATGCAATTTGAGTGGAACGGTCATGGTGCTCTGTGAGTACTATTAAATCTGAGGTAAAATTGTCCCCTTAATAATGTATTTTTAGACACCCATCCTCCCCATACTTCCTGTAACTGCCCTATAGCTGCTGACGCCGGGGATATCTCAGCGCAGCCCAAAGAATTGATCTACACATCCAGCTGAGGAGAAACAGGATTTAAAATGCATGGAGAAAAGATTGGCCGTCTTTCTTTGAACTTAATCTGCAAGGCTACACAAACTGGCCATAAAGCAAAGCTTTATGACACCCAGGGAGATCTGCTTCATCTGTTTTTCCATCCACACCCTGACACACAAAGCTGCAATTGGCCTGAGTCAGCCGTCAGCTAATTACCCATTTATTTGCACTCAATACCGCCAACCCCTTTCTGTCTCCTTAACTGGGCTGACAAATTTAGGTCTTATCAATATGGGTAACAAATATGAGATGCATGCTGCTATTGGGAAATGTAAAATAGCGCACTGTTAATCTACACCAGTGGTTCCTAACCTATATTGTTAGGCAAAATCTTTCCACATTTCAAGCGTCTCCTGGTTGGGAATCACTTTTCTACGCTGTCCTGGGCATACATGACAGAGGTGCAGATGTCAGAGTAGATGCAAGAGGAGCTCACACACATTTATATGAAAACATTCAAACATTTTATATTTAAAAAAAAAAACACAATCAAGCCAAGATGTTAAAAGGTGAAGTAACCATTTTTATTCTGTCAATGGTTTGTGGTCATGTGGCGAGGGGGTGCACGCTGACATCTGTCACACCGACAGCTCCTGGGAAGCAGGGCAACACTTTGACTTCTTTTTGCTGTTTTTTTGGAATTGAAATGTCCCACTTGTTTTCAGATGTTCAGTAGTCAGTTGTTGTTTTTTTGAAGTGTTTTTCCTTTTATTTGTGAGTGTAAGCTCCTCTTGCATCAGGTCCTGTTGGGAGTTGAAACATGGAAGCAGCTGGGCGGTGATGAGCGATTTGCATGTGTGTGGATAACAGAAAGAAGATATTTTCTCTCTTTTTATTTTACACCAGCATAATAAAGTACAATAGCATGATACACTACACATTCTGTGGCGGTGGAGCTGGAGGTTTGTTAGCAGGATGAGGAAGAAAATCACCCTCAAGCTGAGAGGTTCAAAGCTTGAGTGGGCAAACACTGCTGTACTCTCATCTGCAGTGTGAACGAGGGAAAAAAAAGAGTTTTCCTGCAGGGAATTTCATTAATCACATTAATATAGCAATACATATTGTTTATTAGATACCACAGACACATGATTTGTTCTCATTATTTCCTTTTGCAACATGGTGCCCACAATTAAATAGCTGAAAAAGAAAATCACTGTTTCCCATGAATCAAACTCCATCTACTATTCACAGCTTCATTGCTTGCTTTACCAATTTCAGGCCACATGCATCAGGGAGGATAGACACAGTATGAAGCAGCCTCCAACAATGTTTTGATAAGCACCTTCTTGACCTTCCAGCACCGCTGTTGTGTCAGTCAAATAAGCTCTATCACGAACCCCCCCCCCCCCCCCTCTGCCCTGCCTGTCTACAATCAGCAGCCTTAACCATTTGCTGCTCATAATGAGATGTGGGAGCGAAGGAGGTTGTGAGACGTCCTTGGAGTTGCTCCTCCAGCTGCAGGTGTGTCATCCAGGTTCATTATCCCATGGTCGATTCTTTATGGTCCTTATCTGGGCGAGCAGCCAGAAAGTCGGAAAATTATGAGCTCTCTTGCTGTCATGCTGACACATAACCGCATGCTTTGATCAAAATCAATGTCATCGTGTGTGCACGTGAGCATACATAAACATGTGTGTACCTGTATGTTCATGCAGTATAATGGAGATGTGGCTATGTTGGGTGACACCCAGCAGCCGATAGGCAGAGCACAATTTCTGCCCTTCCGTGTGTGCTCCACAAATTGCCCTCCTTATAAAAAAAAAAGCCCAGAGGCTGGTGACAGAAGAATACACAGCAAATTGACAATCCAGTTAAAATTACTTGTGAAAAATGCTGTTGATGACCAGAGAAACATCACCTATATTTTGTATCAGACTTACATCAGCACTTAAAGAAAGCTTCTCACAGCACACAATATTTATCATTTCTCTCTGCCTCTTAAATGCTGAGAGAAATTTCTACAAGCTTAGTACATGCAGTGTGTCATATCTGAATGTTTTGCATAAAAAAACTGAGAAAATGAGAAAATACAGTTAGTGCTCCTCACATTTAAGCTCAGCAGCTTTTTCTCTATTGACACAATCCTTAAATCTCAGTAGCACTGGCACCATCAGTTTACATTTTTCACTCTCCTTACTGGGACCCAGAGATGTCATTTATGGAGAGATTACGGAGCATTTAAGACAGAATGAAACCCCTTTGAGCCACAATATCTTTATTACTGGAGCCACACGGGCACTGAGCAGACATCGGCCACTGTCACACCCATCATTCAAATGCTATTATTTTCCCCCATGCACACAGTACAAATACACACAAATACACACAAGCCCTCCATATGCACCCCTGCTCTTCAGCGGCCATCTTTATCTCTCTGTCTCTGCTCTCTCTCTTTTTCTAAGTATCTGAATTTTTTTTTTTTTTTTTTTTTTACAAAAGATTCCTCGAGCATGTCTGTGATGTCTTTTGTAGTGAAAGTTGCATTTTTATGAAATCTCTCCCCCCCCGGCATTTGTTTCCAGCGCTTGTTCAATCACAGATGATTTATTTTGTTTTCTACTTTTTCCACTGATCCTAATAAGGGGCTTTTATAGCCAACATCAAAAGGGCAGCTGACGGAGCTGCATCTCGGGTAGAGCTCCTCAAGGTAAATGCGAGCAGCCCTCCATCCAACTTAGCACCGTCAGCATTATCACACACACTGCAGTTAAAAAAGACACCAGTGAATCTCAACAAGTATTTCATTTATCAGCAAATAAGCTTCAACAACAGTATAACACTAAAAACACCATATGCATGTATTATTGGGGTCAGAGTCCTCTCTTAGCTGTCAGTAGGATCTAAATCATGGCTTTACATCTTTACAATAATTAAATACTCAATTGATCTCGTCCTTTATTGCTCTATTGGGTGGAAAACACACTTCATTAGGTCATACTAGTGCAGTGCTCGTTGAATATGTGCCTGTTTGGAACGGACCAATTGCTTGGTCTGTGGTATTGCTGCTTGTAGAATTCATCAAAACCAAATTGTAGCTACCCCAAAATTACTTACAGAAGGACCCCAAACCACATATGCAACTCCCCTGTATACCCTACTACTAACTTACTAATTTACCTGACAGAGAACATTGCAGATTTAAAGTGGAATAACAAAATATCACAATTATAATGTGGAGTAATTAGACATTAGCCTCATGGACTCACGGCAGTGTGCTACCCACCCGGCCCGTTATGAGAGCTAATCAGTACAAACCTGCGTTCATCAACCACTAGAACCGGACTGTGTGTGTGTGTGTGTGTGTGTGTGTGTGTGTGTGTGTGTGTGTGTGTGTGTGTGTGTGTGTGTGTGTGTGTGTGTGTGTGTGTGTGTGTGTGTGCGCGCACACAGAGAGAGAGAGACAGAGAGAGAGAGAGAGAGAGAGAGAGTGTGTGTTGTCTCGTGTTGTTAACGAATTTAACATTTCAGCAGAGGTGTTCATTTCCATACAGGTTTAGTGGCTTGAGAGTTAACGGTGAAGTAGAGGATTTGAGTATACTTAATTAACCTGGGGTGAGTCTGATGAAAAGTGCTGTGTCTGCCCATTTTCTCACATTGCACAGCGCTGTGAAGGAATAATCTCCGAGATTATTCTGCCTCTGGTTTTGAAGTGGCTTTTTGTTGAATTTCCTCTTAGCAAAAAATATACACGGAAAAGCGTAGCGCCTTTTTTTCGCCAACCTTATTCCACACAACAGTCGCGATGTTCCTTTCAGCTATTACATGCCCCCAAACACGGACAACGATGTGACTCAAAAATAGTGTCTGGTAGCCTGCCTATAAGTGGCGTCACGCTCTGTCTGCCACTTGTCTGTAACTGGTTGTGCTTTGCATGTCTGGGAGTCTGAGGTGTATTTCACATTTTAGCTGCCAAAGCTCCGCTGCTTTCTTCGACCCTCTCTGTCTCTGGTCCTGCGCTGTGCTCACTCAGTGTGCAGTGTGAGAGGGGGAGTGGCAAAAGCCAATGTGTGCTTCTTTTACCGATATATATTTAACAATATCTTTTACATTTCTAATCCAAACAACGTCAAACTTGGTACCGCACTTACTCGTGGCCATAGCAAGACACAGGTCAAGTTTGAAATCCATCGGACTAACGGTTTGAGAGAGATGCGCATAACACACACACAGACAGACATTCCTGCAATTTATAGATAGATGGTAATTGTTTCACTGCTGTGATACTGCAAAGGGTAATTAGGCATAATACAATCTGAGGTAATTAGGCATTAAGAAGCCTCTATAGCGGGGGGCTATTTTGAGCTTTTTTCATGATGCAAAATAAAGCAGTCCTAGGAGGTCTGGCAAGAGAGAGACGATGAGTAATAACACAAGATCAAGCATGAGGCACGTAACAATAGGTAACTTCTGATGCTCCACGGTGGGTAAATAACTCACTGATATTCAAAGTCTGTTTTCAATACAGTCTTTGTGGTGGGAGAAATACTCAGATCCGTTCAGGCCAGCTGTTAGAAATTATAAACAGGGGGACAAAACTTTCCAAATTGGGCCCCACACCCACTCCAGCACCACCACCCATCCACCCACCCTTAACTCAAACCTCAACCCTGGCAATTATAAATAATAATTATAATGTCTCTAACAGCCATTTCCAAACGCAGTGTTCTTTTTTCTTCTTTTTTAAAAAAACAATTTCTGTATTGATTTTTTTGAAAAGTCTGTGTTCTAGACCCATCCAGCACATGCTCTGTTTTGCATATATGATTAGAAAGCACAAAAGGTCAAGTCAGTTCTTTAAAAACACAGAGAAATAAATATCTTTCAAATTAGACTGTGACAGTTTTACCTTTTAACAAAACAAGGAAAGAATACAACAATAACTTTTGTTTGTTGGCCACTTGGGGAAGTGTAAAGAAGTTCTTTTAAATTAATAAAGTGAACTTGCTTTCTTTGAACTTGTTTCTTTTTTACACTTCAAGCCATTATAGAGCAACATTATCCTCCACTTGGAGTCATGTTTCTGGCCACCTGGTGAATTCAAGTCTAATATCCACTCTCTTTCAGCTCTGTTTTTGGTCTCTACCAACTCCTGAGGGAGATATATGGCTCTGTAGTTGCTAAATGTTCCACTATGTTGACTGTGGTGGAAATCTGAATAGAGAAACATTAATAAAGATTTGAGTCAAAACATTGTCTGTTATCTGGTTTATTTAATACACGTGTATATGGAATCAAGTCATGCACAAGGCGCAGGAAGTACAGGAGTTGACTTCCGGACAGTATGCAAGCACACACTTAGATATTGTTCACAATGAGATACGATGAAAGGACTGGACACAGAACAGGTTTTGTCTGTTTATCTTGGCTAGCTTATCACTAAGTAACATAAATCCTTTACATTACCATTAGGATAACACGCCTCATCAACCATAAGCAGTAAAAGTGTCTTCTGGAATCAGTCAAGAGTTAAGAAAAACACTAAAACTGTCTTTTGGAATCCTGCAATTGTGTAGACTTGAGACTCCCTTCTGACCTCGGGCTGAGGTCAGACAGATGTGCCGCATGAGAAAAGTAAAAGAGGCTAGAACAGCCATTATCTGAGTTTCCCCCCACCATCCATCTTTCACAGTGTCCCCTTAGCATACGTTGGTTACATAGGTTTATACACTGTTCAGCAATTTACACTAAATGGTTATATTAGATAAGTTTCCATCACATTCACCAGCAAGTCGCTTAATGTGTCAGGCGGGAAAAGAACCAAAACAGTAAAGTTGCGGACCGAACAGCTAAACAATGAGCTGAAATGCACTATAAAGCTCTCTAATAATAAATAAATAAAATAATTCATACTTTATTGATCTCGCAAGGGAGATTACAATTTTTTCATTCTGTTGTTAGAACACACATTACACACAGGCCTGAAATACACACACATGCTCAGGACCTATACATGTACAAATGGAGAGATGTCAGAGTGAGGAGGCTGCGACTGCTGGACAGGCGCCCCGAGTAGTTGGGAGTTTGGTGCCTTGCTCAAGGGTACCTTGGCAGTGCCCAGGAGGTGAACTTGCACCTCTCCAGCTACCAGTCCACACCAGTTCCCAACCCAACTCCCCTAAAGACAAGCTGCAGATTTGGATGATAATTCTCCATTGGTTCATCACTACGAGTGACCCCTTTGTAATTTGATTGTTTTTATACAAATGTTGATTTTAGCACTTTATATCTTATATACTGCTTGGTAGTTTAGTCCAAGTCAGACCCCTCCAAAGGATCAAAAGATAAATCTGAGGGGCTATAAAAGAAAAAAACAAAGTTCAGCTATACAAATGTAGATTCAGCTATAAGCACTACTTACATAACATGGTATGGTTGATGACTGTTACCCTAAACTTAGATCATAATGGACTGGAATGTATAATTTGTTACGTTTCATTTGATTTACTTACATATTTATTTGTCATTTATGTCCTGTAAGTTATATTATTTTTTTGGTGGGGGTGCAGGGTACATTTGGTTGTTCTGTTGTATGCATGTGTTGTTTTAGTTGAAATTCAATAAAATGTAGTATAAGACAAATACATTCACATTATTACATGCTGTATTTAAAAAATGTATCTGATACATGACAAGGGAATTCCCTTGTCATGTATCAGATCATTCTTTTTACAAACTATCCATTATTAAGGGGGCCCCAAGCCCAAAATGTTGGGAAACACTGGTTTCAATATTTAGCATTGCAAATCCATCACAGTTTTTTTACATTCAAAATCTAAAAAGTAACTACACCTGTCAAATAAATGTAATATGTGCAATATTGCTTTCTAGATTTGTAATGGAGTTAAAGTATGAAGTAGCATAACAGTACAGTAGGTTCTACTATTGAATAATAGATATATAGTTTAAATAAGAAGACATCATTGCTGGCGCTTTAGTTTGGAGCAAAGCGCTGGTTTAGTTTCTCCAGGCCGCCTCAGGGTGCTCTCATACAGTAGATCAGTCTATTTACTGGCACCCCTCCAGCCGGATCCAGGCTCCTCTAAAGGATCTTACCCTGAGGAGATACTTTCTTCCAGAAGCTTTTGGAAAACCAGTCCTAATCTTTATCAAGTGAGCAACACTCAGATGTTTTAGATGTGGGTATTGGTCTGCTGTCCCCCCCCCCCACACACACACGTTTGGCATGTCTTTCTGCCTTTTATTCCCAGCTCCACTCTCAGTGGGTGTGAAATGTCTATGGGAATTATTATTTACACACATATATATATATATATATATATATATATATATATATATATATAAGAAAAAAGTCTTATGGAAGTCTTTCACACAAGGAGGACTAAAGCACAGTATGAGGCGTGGGCTGCAGTATCACAGAGACAGTAGGAGGAAGGTGTGATAACAACCCTGCAGGCTCAGAATCGGATCTCGCGTCATGCTTCACAACCTCGGCCTGCGAGTTGGGTTTGGTTTTTTGCAGCCCACTCATCCCAGCTTGCAGCAACTGAAGGTTTCGGGCAAGTTTGAAACACAAAGACTCATGCGGATTCTCCTTTAGTTTGTCTGGCTGACATACTTTGCATACTCCCCCCCCACACACACACACACACACACACACACACACACACACACACACACAGCTCCCACGGTCTAGATAAAGGTATACCAACACTGTCAGCAGTTCCTCAATGAATTCCCAACTAGCTTTAATTTTCAGACTCATCCATAATTTACCAACAGAGGGCACCGAACAGAGCGGCATCTAACTGGATTAAAGGACCAAGTACTGTATCTTTTCCTTTTGGTTTCATTTGAATAGATTTCCTATTCATTGAAACGGCATATGAGACATCCAATTTCAATATGTTGAAATGCAAAAGGAACAGACAGGAAGGAGTAGAGACGGTGGGGAGATGGACCTTGACTACAAACACATTAGCATGGATGGCTGTGAGCTGAGGCTGCTTCTGATTTAAGATGACAAGTTGTCTTTTGCGAATATTATCCTATTTTTATTATTTTGTAAGGGGCACTCTAGCGATTCAGTATTGCACTTCACAAACTTGGGGGGCTTGCAAGAGACCGATCATAAAAAGAATGGTCCTGAACTTTAGTCCCTAGTATGGATCAAGTTTAACAAATGCTGGACCCTTCATCTACCATAATGCAATTCAATAGGATTTGTCATTACACTTCGCATGCCTGCTAAATGTTGCAATATTTTAAGTTCCATTCGCCCATTTTATAATGCAAGTTTTTCGTCAGATATTTGAAGTCTCAAGTCTAACTCATAATGTTATCAGGGTTACTTTCTCAGACTTGACAAAGCTCCTCCTCCTACAGCTAATTTCCCAAGCTGAGATGTACTCTCCATGATAAGTGGACTGGCTTTTACGAGTGCCCCTTGTCCCTGGTTTAGCTTAGTTTAGCACAAAGACTAGAAACAGCTAACCTGGTTCTGTCTAAAGATAACGAACACCAGCTAAAGCTCACTAATCAACATGTTGTATTTAGTTTGTTTAATCTGTGTAAGTGTAAAAATGACCCGTTGTGGTGTTATGCAAAGGTTATGTGTCAGACTATTTCTCGGCTAGTAACTTCCTGGAGTCCGTGAGGTTGCCTGCGTAGTTTTTACATTTTACATTTCTGATCATTTATGGGTTAAATACATAATGTAACACATTTAGAGGCTATATCTGTTTCCACCCCTGCCTCCAGTCTTCATGTTAAGCTAAGCTAACCTTGTTCTGACTCCTGCCTTGTGCTTACCACACAGACATGATATTGAAAGCGAACTTTGCATCCTGCTCTCAGAAAGAAAGTAATGGTATTACTTTAAAATGACAGCAGGCTCTTTAGGGCTACAGTATGTTGGTCTGCTTGTAAACCTTGATCACTGTGTCTCCTCTTCCTCTCCTCCATCTTTCTCTCCCTTCTTTTGTTTCCAGTCACACAGCCTCGCTCCTATCAGTACCTCAGGGCTGACATGTCCGCTGATGCTAACAAATGACAAGCGTCCCCACTGACATCAAGTCCATCTGTCTGTGTCAGAGTAATTGAATTTCATAAATATAATCAGAGGGGTCTGTTATGAAGGGACCTGTAGTGTAGTCTGGTCTCCTCTGCGTCATGGCTGTGTATTAGTCCACACACAGACACCGTCTGCAGCCACATTAACAAGAGCAACATGATTACATCAAAACACAGATAGACATTAGTCTGGTATCTGAGCACGTAATGAACAGAGGATCTTCTGCACCATTTGTCATGAAATGAAGGAAGAGAAAGTTGCCAGTGGCATGCCGGCTTGATTGATCGGGTAATGGAAGGACAATTGATGCTCCACTCTGGCATCATGATGATTTCCTCTGGATTAAAAAAGGAATTGTGCTTAAAAACTCCACTAGACAATTTGACAAGCTGCCACTATTGATCAAAACAAAAATGAAACGGAAAACTACTGCAGGCGGAAAATTGAAACTATAAATCCCATTCACTATTAGCCAACTCAGGGCCACAGTATTCCCATTGACTAGTGTGTGCAAATTCAGCGTTAACTGAATGTTCTGCTGAAACAGATGCTTCACATATGAAAGTATCTAATTAGCTGTTAAATGAGCCGAGCTTTGACCTGAGAAGCTCCCTCAGAGGAGTAGTTAATCCCTGTTGAAGCAGTTTGAGGAATTATTGATCTAAAATCCAATCAAGCTTTGCTCCATGAGGATGCTATTGACAGAAAGTACCCAGAGAGTCCTTCCACTCAATCGACAAACTCACCACAGAGAATAAGTAGAAGAAAAAAACTAGAAACTCCACGTGTAGATGATCACAACAGAGGGTGAACTGACAGGGCCTTGAGGAGTTCTCAAAGACGGCGATCTAATTAGTGGCAATAAAGACCCTCAAAAAAGTCCTTTTTGACGATGGTGCTCTCGACAGAGATTATCTCGCTCCCAAGCTGCAGAGAGCAAAGCAGCAAGCCGAGATCCGAACTCTCCTAGATGCCACTGCAGGTAAATTATGTGAGCCCCAACATTGAAATTACTTCATTCAGAAATAAAGACTTGTAAGGATCCATTTGAAGTTGTCTTTGCTCAATCTGATCCACCAAGGCACCAAGGCTTCAATTGACACCCAAAAGGAAAAACAATATCTCAAAGACCATTTTCTTTGTAACATTTTTATTTGGAACAATATTGTAATGCAAGGATCAAAATAATAGGACAGATGACCACATGTTACTGCCTCCCTTTGGAAAGCAAGCAAGGACGGACAACTGTGATGTCTGCCAACCAGCAAAACCTGCCTGGAAGAGGACTGGAAGCAGCTGATTCACTTGCTCACTCATATTCAAGTCCTGATAGATTTCATTTCCAAAACAATTGATAGTTGCATCTGCTGTGCTGTGGGACACGCAGCCTGGGATGTGAAAAGACTGCCAACATATGGCAGATTTAATTAATGTGAACCATCTCGTTGTCTGCCTCCCTGCAGACAGTTTAGGCCTGGTAGACCCTGCAGACCTCCTGAGTTGTTGGGATTCAGACATTTCCAGACCAATTCACTCTGCCGGCCACACCTTGCTGAATTAATAAGTGTGCTCTCTGCCCACATGAGCCTGGGGTTTCACCTGCTCCCACTCAAAGCTGCCAACTTGGGCTAAAGTTGCAAGAAAAATTTACAAATTTTCATTGAAAGTTGCTGGTTTGATATATATATTTCCCGACTTGCAGGAAAACAACTCCAAATTTGATTTGTCTTTTTTATGATTCAGTCACTGCCATTCAGCCGAGGTGCAGAAGCTTATTTCTCGGATCCCCCAGATCAATGAGCGCCTTCCAAAGCACCGTTTGTACTCAGTCATTTTTTCTTCTTCTGTTCTGCTAAGGAGAGTGCTCCTTTAATGGATTTGAACACTAAACTGATGAAGGAGCATTTATTGGCTTATCGGGACAAATCACATTTTTGAGCAGGCTCTTAGAATCAGACCTCCTGCCTGTAATGGGATAAACAAAATGGCCTTATCTCAAATGGGAGAGTGTGTGAATCCGCCGCTGCCAATACAAAATATATATTCCAAAAGAGATACCAAGAAATGTTGGCTCCTGCACATGGTTTTGTGAAAATGTCATTAAAATGATCGAGCCCTGTGCCTGCTGGCAGTGCTGGCAGTGAAGTCCCTCATTGGAAGTTAACCATTTACTTTCATACATCAAAGAAATAAGCTGTGCTCTGTACAAAGTGCATCATTTTAAAATGAAGAATGTAGTCTTGCTGGGTAAATGAGATTAAAATATCCCAATAATGCATAGTCATAGTAATCGTAGTCTGAGCCAACACATCCAAAGCATTAAGCTTAAACACAACCCTGGTGTTTTTTGGTCTGAACTGAACTGAATATACAAAGTACCCAAAATAGAAAAACAATAAAATATTGAAGTTTTATGGAGAGAGAAAAAAAAGGTTTGATAACATTTTGTTCTTCCCTCTAGTGCTCCAGGGTTTCATCTTTGCACCAAATCAGTCCACAAAATAAAAAGAGGCGAGTTGATGTTTGAGAGTACAAAAACACAAATATCATCACTCACCATCTGACAACATGACAGCTATATTTAACTGCACAATCTAATATGCAACATCTTTGAGTTATCAAATCAGCTTGCCCCCGAGGAAATGTAAGAAAAACAGCATTGATTGGGGGGCCAACACGGTGCTCCATCATTATTGACTGACCCTGCTGTCAAGAAACAACCTGACAAGCTATTCACTCTGGAAACCCAAAGAACAAAACTGGATGATCCAGCAATCAAAAGGGTGGCAGTTTGAGATCATTCATGGCTGATTTTCAAACAGTAATATAGCTCAAATAGATAATATTCATTCATCTTACATTCAGATCCATTTGCAACACAGTGGAACAAAAGAGGAACATGAATAAGAATACAGTAGCCAACATGTATTTCCTTTATCTTTTATTCAGCATAAAGTTCATTCTTTGCATTTTCAATAAGGAAATAATGAAGTCGCTCACATCAGATAAACAGAATCCAGGATGGTTCAAAGACTCTGACCATAGCAATACAATAATATAAAGGGTTTTTAGAAATATGGATAGACCATAAAAGATTTCTAGTTCATTCGCCCTGAAAGATGAATACCGACTGTGTCAGCCATGCAGCACATGAAACACTTTCCATTATTTTGAAAAACACCGAAAAACCCACCAGAAATTGATTGAACGGGAGGCTCATGACTGGTGAGAGTAAGGCTCTAAGTTACACAGCCATGGTATGAAATCTTATATAAAATATTGGTTCTAATGAAGGCAGAAATTGTGGAAAATAAACCGGTGCAGAAATAATGCGATTCTAATAATGCTTTATGAAATTGAGAGGGCAGTGGTTGTTGGGGGGACAGCACAGCACACACACTTGTACGTCCAACAAACATCTGTTCAACATACTGAGACTTAAAGCTGTATTACCATTTGTTGTTGTTTTGTTGTTGTTTTTCCACAACACTGACATATTCAGTTGTGTTTCTGGCAAGCTGATAAGTGTAAAGACTAGGACATACTTTCTGCGTTCCACAGCTTGTAGGCTATCGGTTGCGGTTCCATTCATACTACAATTTGGCATTTCACGCATGTGCATTTCTTGATTCACACTCCATTCCTGTAATGCACCATAACATGGTTTGCCTAAGTAAAGTTGCCTTAAAACCCAAATGAGTGAAAAGAAAACTCTGCAGAGCTGAAAGGAAGTGCAGAGATGGGTGGCAATTCTCCGTTTGTCACTATAAGCCAGTGATCCCCAACCAGTGCTACTTCTGCTGCTGCCAGGGGGGGTATGTGGAAAGATTGTGGAGCAGCTCAACACAATTGAAAAAAATTAACTTGTGATTTGATTAAAATAACATATCAGCTGTAACACCTGAACACTTCATGTTGCAGTTATGGAGTGCATGGAAACTAGTTTGCAAGCGAGCACAGAAGTTTGAACAGGTAGTTAAAAGTAATGACTAAATAGTTCTAATGAGTAGCTAACAGTAGTGGAGAAATGGTTAAAATAGTTAGCTGAATGTAGGCTATTGCATGAGTGGCTGAAATGGTTAGCTTAAAGTAATGGATAAATGGCTGAAACATTCAGCTTCACTCCACGTAGATGTAGTAGTTTGATAATTATTGATTATTGATTGCTGATTAAACCAACCTAACAGTATGAAAAAAATACACTATCTATGACACAACAATATCCACATTTATATAATGAATAGTGTTAGGCATTTGGAACATGGGGCACATGCTTTTATCTCACAGGGCTGTGTGGGTACCTCAGACCAAAACAGTTGAGAACAACTGCTATAAGCGACCCCTTTCATATATACATGTCATTTTTTCCATTCTTAATACAAACAAATTGAAAAATATATAGCTATATCATATAACACTAAAGTATGATTGCTTCTCACCAGCCTTTTGTTGCTACTGTTTCCCTGTCTTCCCACAGTTATTTTGTATGTTTTGTTCCTGTCATTTGTTTAGTGGTGGCCAAGCAGCCTGCTCAGGCTTTATGGGTAATGAATAGCATGCTAGTGTGCCAACGACCACCTGGGAGGCTGTGACTTTGCTGGAGGGACAACACTGCTGATCGCCCCCCAATAAGAGCCCGTGGCTCCGGCCACCTGCTGATATACAGAGAACACCTGATGATTGCAGAAGCTAGCCGCTAATCCAGTCTTCTGAAGCGAGTACAGGAAGACTGGCAGATGGCACATCTTGAAACTAGCACGGTAGGCTAATGTAGCAGACAAGAATGGTGATGTTCTCCCTCCATCTCATTTATCAAATTGTTATACTTGGAGCATAAGTTCACAAAAGAAGCATTACGACACCTGAGAGCCTTGACATACACTAAGCGGCTTTTCTTCACACAGTCATGAAATAAATAAGATGCCAATTCTCTATATCAATCTGTTGCTATGCTACCATGTTGTGCTGCTGCCCCTCTTTTCTCAGAGCTGAGAAGTACTCACATTCATGGTTTGTAGGGGTCTGATGACATGGCTAATGGGATCTCTGCGCACTGATCACTCAAGAGCTGGACACCATTCACAACCTGCAATGTCGTGACCGTGAGTAATGTTCTTTTATCAGGAGCAGGGGCTTATTCAGGAAAGAGACTGAACAAAAGATACATGTTAGGTTTGAGTTATGTATTTCTGAAGGGTTACAATCAGATCATTATATATATTATATGCGAAATAATGTGTGTAAAGTATATCATATTATCACGCAAAATACTTTTTAATGTAGCTTAAGGGTTCAAATGATAATGGGTTTCTGAGTGCAAGTACTACAAATATTTTCACTGTGAAGGGGTTCTTTGACATTTTGGGGAAATACACTCGCTTTCTTTCCCAGAGTTGGATAAAAAATCGATACCACTCTCATGTCTATTCGTTAAGTATGGAAGCCAGGAGGCGATTAGCTTAGCTTAGCAAAGATTGGAAGCAGGAGGAAACAGCTAGCCTGGCCCTGTCCAAACCACTGCTAGCAAAAACAAGACGGAAATTAACAAGATAAAATGTGTTAGCTTTAGAGGTGCTGTTGGACGGATTTTGTTATCTTTGGACAGAGCCAGGCTAGCTGTTTCCCCCGCTTTGAGTTTTTATGCTAAGCTTAGCTAACTACCTCCCAGCTCTAGATCTATACTTAGCCGCACAGATGTAACAGTGGTCTCGATCATCTCAACTAACTTTTGGCATTAAATATAAATACAGTTCATTTCCCAGAATGTCAAACTATCCCTTTAAATTCAGAACAAAAAGCAATTTGACAAGCAACTGACTTTCTCTGCTTTGTAAATAAAACACTTTAAGCAGCCTGATGCATTAATGTAGCTCTTGAATACAGTCAAGGAGAGAGAGACAAAAAAAAGAGTGTGTCTCCATCAATCTCTGTCTGTCTCTGAACCTTGGGCAGATGGCTCTTTCTTCAACCAGCTTTGAGTGCACAAACACTGTACATGGTCAAGGCCAAAGAGGCCCATACTCAATGTTAACTACTTATATGTAACATTTTGTAACAGTTCATGCTGTTTGTGTTCATGTCTGACAACTGCACCCTCATTTCAGGCTGGAGACCACATATCCTTGGCTCTGTCACCTTTAAAATCCCCACCAATCCTTTCCACATCGACTGTTGCATCATTGCTTATCCTCACTATTAGGAAAGGTCCGTCAGCAAAATAGCCAAATTCAAAAAGTTATAATAAAATTATTTAATTATCAGAACTGGATGACAAAAAAATAAAGTACAAGTACATAATATACTTTGTAAAGCAGAGCACAAATGCAACAACTCGACAGACCACAATGAAGCAGTCAGCTGTCTGGCTTCCACAGATGTACTGCAGAATTATGTGAATGTCTTTGGTTATATTGCTTGTTTCCCAGGCCTCTCCCATTGACGTTGCAGGCCAGATGTGTACACATCCCATTAGTCCGTCGATCTGACTCCTTTTCGCTCTGCTCATGTGACGTATATGAAAAGATACTTCTGCAAGCTACTAAGCATTCCCGGACTCGCAGTCTGAGGAATAATGTGTACAGACATCGCGTGCATCTGAGCCCGATGTATCATATCTTCTACGTACTTTTCTATGTTTCACTCTCGTACTCCCTTGTACCATCTGCCTGTTTCACATACTTTAAGTGGTCCGAAGTGCAAACCTTCTGTAGAGACACACACTTTCCAGGCCTTGAGGCCTGCTGAAGCCTAGAGCTTTAAACCCTACTCATTCCATGGTGTGGTGGAAATTCTAATGCCTAGGCTGAGATCTGAAATAAGGCTTCACTCATCAAAGTCTTTTAAGTATTTATGTTTTGCGCAAAGAAGGTTCAGTTTAGTCTGAGAGAATGAACAAAGAGTTTAAGGAGAACAGAATCCTCATCTAGTTTCTTCAAGGCTGGAAGTGAAGGGAGGGAGGGAAAATCTTGTGTGAACCAGTTCTGACTATCAGGGAATAGACACTTGTGGAATTCCAAGGTCAGGGAGCAATATCACATCATCTACTCTGAAACATTTGTGCTGAAGACAGAAACTGTGAAATGTTAAAGCAATAGAACAACAAATCTGTAATTTACCATTAATTAAACCACAAAAATGTAAATTACCATTACATTGGCTAAGCAAAATACATTAGGTATATAAGAGTACATAGGTATTAATTCTATTTTCATCACACAACCTTGTTGTGCATATTTTAAATTCACATCATTATTTAACACGTGTCCTACTTTTTTCCTTCAGAAAGAGAGGACGAATACGGTGTCTGTGCCCTTGGTGTAAGGGCTTCCAGCGTGAATTACAATGGTACCTAAATGTAGAAAGGGAATCTATTTTAATTCAATCAAAATCTGAGCACAAACAAAGTGTCAGCACATCTGTTTATTCTGGAATTGCGGAATAAATTAGTAAAATGTGTGAGCAGGCATTTATAGTGTCTGATATGAATAAACAATGTTACAATGACTTCATCAGAATTTAACCACGCAACACCAGATGTTGAGTCTCATCTGAAGGACTGCATCCACAACCACCACAAATTTAACAAATGCTATTAATTAACGTAAGGTGAAGTGAGTAATAACGACTTAAGAGGCATATCTATGCTTGAATAGTAATAAATGAGCTGGGGAAGATTTGTGTGAGGATGTGAGTTCTCCCGACTGATAAGAGCAATAATCAAAGTGACTCACATGCAGGACTCAAGTAATGGAAGACATGAATCAGCACTCAAACAAGTGATAAAAGCACAAATACCAACAACATCAAATCACTGTGCTGTTAATGGCTGTAGACATAATTTACCAAATGTAGAAGAGAGCTGCAATAAAGCAAATTAATTATTGTGTGAAGCGGTAACTACAGCTATAAGCAGTGAAGAAGTCCTGAGAGAGAACACATTCTTTATCAGTCCAAAGGATGAGCTATCATATATTGTTTTATTTCATTTTATTTCAGCTTGTTGGTGATGATGTCATGCTGTGTGATGCATGTGACTGTTTATTTGGTAGAAAGCAGTTCCAATTGAATCCAGTGACGGTGAGGCCTGTGGATTTTTCAGAGTAAATGGAAAGAGACGCTGCTTTTTGAGTGTTTCAAATGTAATTTTTCAACGCGTTCAGCACCACAAATGCAATTCTTTTCACCTCTATTGTTAAAAGCTATAGCAGTGACATTAGTCTTAGCATAAATGCACCTTAAGGCTGGATTCCACCCGCCATAAAATGAAAAAAAGAAGCGACCTCTAAATGTACGCTGGTTTATGTTGTGAGAGAGATGTGGTGGTAATGCATGATTTCTTTACCCCAACTATAATTAATGGAAAAGAAGAAACAACAGAAAGCTTAAAAATTGCAAATCTTTTAAGGAGAGGGATTTATGTATTCAGGTTATACATGGCTACATTTCTTTCTGCAGGAGAGCTAATAAGAGCCAGGTGCTTCTTCTAAAGTAGAAACAAGATAAGTTCAGACATTATAGTTTAAAGCTGCACTAATCAATATTTTTATATCAGCAAGGTACCAAATCATTATGTGTAACTCGAAAGGTCACTTGTAGTAGTAAACCCACAGTGAAACATCGGCTGACTGCAGTTCTGAAATAAGCGACTGTTTGCTATGTTCCCAATATCAACTTCATAAATGTGGATAATGTCAGTCATGTTGTTTCTGCTGCCCCCAGGTGGCCAGAAAAATACACACCTACATACCAATGCTAACCCGACACAAGTGTTTTCACGACCTCTTCTGTGCACTGTGTGGGCCTGTACAAACAGTGCTTGCTTGAGATCTCCCACACACTCTGATAGATTTGTTACACCTGTTAGGACGGGACAATTTAGACCTTTATTGGTGCATGTAGTTTGACATAACTCTCTGCATAGCTAAAGCACCCAACTTTAACCTGAGCAGAGATCTCAATAGAAGAGGACATTTATATTGTATATAATGTACACACATAGAGAAGGCCTGACTAGTCAACTTTATAGTGACAGATTAATTAATTATATAGATCACTTATAAATGAGTTTGTTTTGCCTGGTCAGCAAATAAACAAATAATACATGAGGTACTGATCAGACATGGGGGACTCGAGTCACATGACTTGACTCGAGTTAGACTCGAGTCGCAAATTTTAGGACTTGAGACTTGCTTGATAAACATTCATAAAAGACTCGACTTGACTTTGACTTGACATTCATGACTTGAGACTTGACTTAGACTTGAGTCAAATGACTTGAAATGACTTGGTTTTCTGTTTAATAAATATATATTTTTCCTCTCTGATATTGAGGAGGAGTTAACGTTACGATTTTAGTGCTGTTGCATGCGCGGGAGCCCGTTGTTATGGTGACGCGCCACACGGCGGCAGACCTGCAGTAAACGAGACTGCTACGGCTGTTACTTAACGTCATGGATTCCTCTGCACCGAAAATAATAAAGTTTGGCTATAAGGATTACACGTCTGACCAGGCAAAGAAGAAACGAACGGCAGTTTACAAGGTCTGCAGTACAAAAAAATCCGACGTCAACCACCACCGCGGCGAATTTAATCAGACACTTCAAATCGGGAAAGATTCAGGTTCCAGTCCCCATATTCAGCTGTGATGAACAGAACTCCCTTCAGTTTTGGGCCATGAATAAGCACACCCTCCCCTCTTTGTTCAAGGTGGCGGTAAGAGCGAATACAGCTAGGCACACTGTATACATACACACAACACACTGCTCTCTCTCTCTCTCTCTCTCACACACACATGCAGACACACACGCAGTTGTGCAGATGAAGTATGTGAATGAAGCTAGGCACACATACACACACACACACACACTGCACTCACACACACCACATGCACACATTCACTCACCAATATTAATAACTTTTCATTCACTCTCTCTCTCAAACACGCACACATTCACTCACAAATACACTGACAAATATTATAGCCTACTATTCAATCTCTCCAAATTATGCAAAGGTGGTGGGATTCAGCTACTCTTAAAGAATATGTTTTTTTTTAGGTTAAATGTGTTTCTGTCCCATAAAAGTGAGGCATGTTTGAAGAATATTATTTGACTTAGAAACCATTATACTTGAATTGTTTGAATGAATTTCATGATTTGATGTCATGTTTGAGGCATATTGATATTTTTGTTGGCCTAATATCAGTTTTAGGCTGTGCTTTTTTAAATCTTTATACATTTAAACTGTTCAGATATATGTGGCTTGGACGCAATGTCTTTTGAATATTGAGTAGGAAAAAATGCAAATAAAACTCCAGCAGTTATAACCACTGTATTTAGCTTGTTTAAAAATGGAAACTTTTGTATGACTTGACTTGACTTGCTTGACCAAAGCTATGACTTGACTTGACTTGCTTGATTGTCACACAAAATGACTTGGACTTGCTTGAGACTTGAAGGTTAAGACTTGAGACTTGCTTGTGACTTGCCCATGTGTGACTTACTCCCATCTCTGGTACTGATGTAGAAGCCTATTATTTATTCAGAGGTGAAAAGGGACACCTGCATATCCAGACCCAGTGATCTGTGAGGAAGAACACAAAAGGTGCTTGTAAATATGTTGAGTGTACCCCGACCAAACCACTTAATTTCTCAGGTATGGATGACGGGTCAAAGGTCAAAGTCATCCTGTGAACATAATAATGTGTGTGTGTGTGTGTGTGTGTGTGTGTGTGTGTGTGTGTGTGTGTGTGTGTGTGTGTGTGTTTTTCCATCCCTCCAGTGCTTCTGCTCCACAAGCCTCCCAGTAAAGGAGGCTCTTTAAAACAATCACAGTCAGTCAGTCACAGCATTGCGAGAAGAGTTCTCACTGAAGTAAAGCAAACATCATCTCATGCCAGCATGTCCACAGCATATGAGTTTCAAAATGTGCCACAGAAGATGGAGACAAAACATATTGCCTCGCTGCAGGGGAGGATAACAAACTGAGAGCTTAGACCCTTTGATACACACAGTGGATAGTTCCTTTGTGCCAGTTGCATGGCGGTGATGACCTTTTTATGATCTCAGAGTGGCTGAAAACTTATTTTAAAACCTAAATGAGAAGACCCATGTGTAATATTGAAAGTAATGGTGTATCTAAGAGTGTCATTGGGAAGTGTCATCTCCCTCTGACAGTAAAAAGACTGGAGGAAATTTCCCTCATGAGTTTCTAATCACAATGTCAACACTCCCAACTTTCTCAGCATGTCTCTGCATGTCGTCCACACACGAGTCGCTGTGTATGCTGAGAGTTCTGCTTTAACTTTGAACTACCTGGGAATCCTCCCCACCGTGCTTCGTCTTTCTTTTAGTACAAACAATCCTTTCAGATCAAGCAGTGCACAGGGCAGCGACCCACTCTCCAAATGTTCTCCTGGGACAATAAACATGTTCGCCTGCTGCTGGTGATTCAAACCAGTTGACACAGGGAGTATTTAGAGAGATGAGTCTGCTGCCTGCATGTGCACTCCGTCTACTGCCCCCCTCCTCTTCCTCATCTTGTTATCTTCTGTAAGTGTTATCCACCGGGGAGCCCTGCTGCCTCCTCCTGCTTCACATCTTACATCTGCCTTTGAAACACAAGTCTTTTCAGGGAAAATGGCCTATTTTGTTCTGTTTTGTGGTGACATGTTTATGTGCGTGCAACTCTCAGGGGAGTAGCAGCTTCAGCTCAGTACATCGTGGCAAAAAAAAACTTTCAAATAGAGGTGGGTTTTCATATCACAGATGAGAACTAAAGACACACTTCTCTATCCCTTTCTCTCTCCCTTTAACTCTTAAAACTCTCCCTCTCTGTTTCCCTGTCACTCTCACTCTGACCGTCTGTTCACTCATTTCTCTCCATTTCCCTGCAAGCTGTGTGTCACCATGGCTGGCGTTATGAAGCGTGCATCACACGCACAGCTGGGACTCTGCCTCCATCTGACAACTCAAACAATGTATGGTCAACGTCTGTAATAGTCAGCCCAACGCTCTGAATTAAAAGCATGAAAAACTGCACTTCTGTAAAAAATATGTAATTTATTTTTTTTGGTGGTAATCTACAAAACCTTCAACAGGAAGAGCAGCTAATTTTTTTGCATTACAAAGAAAGCTAATTACAGTAAATGGATAATGGGTTTCATCTTCTTCCGGCAGGACTTTTTTCTATATTTCTATGGACAAGGAAATGGGTGAGAGGGACCATTGTCTCCCTGTTTGGAAGCAGCTCATTAGTCCATCAGCACTTGTGTAACCTGATTGAATGAGATGTATGTTCTGTGCATCATAACATTTAATACTGTGATCCGCCTGTCGGCAAGTCTGCTAAATAGCATATGCAGCTGCACTGACACAAACACAAACAAGCACATGGGCCGCCATGCACCGCACATGCAGCTACGTGTGTGTGAATATATCGATCATCTTGGGCTGTTCCCATAATTCCCCACTTTAAAAAGAAAATCTCCTGAATCAGAGGGCTGGTGACACTTTACATGCTCCTCAGTTACTTATGGGTGCCCTGATGTAGGTCCACAATGAAAACAAAGGGACAGAATAAGAAACGTATGTCATTTATCTTATGTAATGGAAAACTATCTAATATAACCATTTAGTGTAAATTGCTGAACTGTGTATGAACCTATGTAACCAACGTGCGTTATGTCTCAAGAGAACACTGTGGTTCTAGCCTCTGTTTTACTTTGGGGGTCTAAAGGGAGACACGAGTCTACATGATTTGGGGATTCCAAATGACAGTATGTGGTTAGGTAAACTCTTGACAGATTCCAGAAGACACTTTTACTGCTTATGGTGGTATGCTACTTAGTGATGAAGAGGATAAATCTTGTTCTGAAACCTCAGGCTCTCAGGCCCTCACCTCAGATTCTGATTCCAATTGTCTTACACTATAAACTATCCTCTTTAGCGTATTTGTTGGAATGACCTCTCAACTTAAATAAATCACTGAGACAATAGAGTACAATTAACACTTTTTAGTAACAGTATTTTAAGATATAATGCACATGTGGGCTCACAAAACTGAGGTTTTCGACACCTCCCAAGTCAAATGAGCCATGTTTCACAAAAGTCCAAATCCTTTATCCTTTATCTGCTCTTGTGTCAACAAGATGTGGGGGAGATCTCCACTTTTGAGCAAAATCAAAATTTTGAACACCAAACACTTCATTTCCTGCATTCTGGTGAATTTCTCTGCAACAATTTGTGCCTTTTCTGCATCAAGTTATGGTGCAAATGTCTTTCTTTATGTAAAGGAAATTATAATAGGTTTTTGGAGGGGTTGTTCTTGTTACTGTGAACCTTTGTCAAAATCGTGATCGAGAGAAAACATTATGCACTGAGGGTTCTTTCTCCCCTCGTTCTCTCTTATATGAAAACACAAGTGGCACTTGTTCTTCTGAGGATATTACTGAGCTCACTCTTGCGCAAAGCTTTGTTCCTCAGAAGCATATTAATTGGGGTATTTACATAACTGGAGAAATGAGTTGTGAGTAATACCAGAATAGCTAAGAGATACTATTGTGTCATGTTTTCTTTGACAGTGAAGCATAGCGTGCTGTTAACACGATCAGTCCTGTGGCAACGCCTGTGATTGCAAGTTCCAGCTCCAGCATATTGTTTGATTATTTTACTGTTTCCCCACAGTCATATGCAGTAATGATAAAATGAGAAAAATCATTTTAGTACAGCTCCTGGTTTTGATCTGTGTTATTCAAATAATGAGCTCTCTAAAGAAATGAAGCTTCTGAATTTCCTGGCATGTATTTCTGCTGGCACCCCGCTGTGGGAATTTGTGGACTGAGCCAAACACGCTCAGAGACCAAGTGAAGCCGCTTGTCTCAGACGAGGTGGGGAAACCATGCTGTGTTGTAGGAAGACTTGCGGGATATTTTATGTATTAATGTGGTATTTTGATAGCGTCATTAGATGTATATGTATTATTTAAGCTGCAGCCTGCTTGGTGTAAAGTCAGCAGAAATCTGGCAGGTGGTCATAATGAATCAACACTTCATTACCTGCAACATTTTCATCATCCCCATCATCATCCAGGGCTGAAGTTTACATTCTACTTTAAAATCATATACATTTTGTATGGCTTACTCCAGACAAAATGTGACTACTTTTAGATCAAATTCAGTGTTACTAACCAAATTCTTTTTTTCCTGACAGTATGGAGGGAGCTTTAAAACTCGTTACGACACGACCATTTATGTCGGGAAATAAAGCAGTCGGTACAGATCCATAATTTCCTAATCATTTTGTTGGAAGTTTCCTGGAAAGTAATAAAGTATGTGATCTGGTATTACGTATGGGTAAAATTGAGACAAAGTGTAATTTAAATACACATGCAAATGCTCCATTTAAATAAAACTGCAGAAAATACAACAGAAAAGCTAATTAAAATAATAATATATGAGAAATGCAAATAATGGATATGTCCAGACAGTTGGGGGTGTGAGGACTGATTCATGACCTCAATATCTCTGATACCTGGCGCCCAGGCCCTGTAATCACCTCTCTGAACTGCACACACAGATTAAATTGGGTTCAATGTTTTTTAATGTGACTCAAATGGAAACAATTTACTTTAGCGGTTCCATAGCCATTTCTTAGACACTGATATGTAAATCCACAGTTGAATAACTCTGTCATTTGATACTAATTACAGGAAAAATAGAGACCGTTTTGGTACACTTCAAATTCTAAGAAAAAAGTCAGAATTCTGTATTTTGACACTTTATTTTGCTTGCTGTACTTTTTGAAGTAACATTTTCAATGCAGGACTTTATAGCATGGTATTGCTACTTTTACTTAAATGAATTGTATGACTATTTTTAAAGACTTTTTTGACTTTATTATGGCCAATATTTCAGCCAGTTGTTTCAGTATGACTAGACATTGTTCCTTTTTCTCTCTCTCTTTTGTCTCTGTGTTTTTAATGATAAAGATGATGCTGATACAAATTCTCAAATGTCTTCACAGACGAGCAATATGTTTATAACCTCTGACATGTCTGGAGGGTCTGTTTAGCTAGTCTCTGGTCAGACATCATACTGCTGCTGCTGTCTTGAACGTTGCAGAACACAAGCTGAGAACGGTGCCAAGAGAGTACGTTTCACTCATCTTCAAACACACACACACACACACACACACACACACACACACACACACACACACACACACACACACACACACACACACACACACACACACACAACACACACACACACACACACACATTAAATAGTTGTCTACAAAGAGCACATGAATACTCATTATTTAGTAATAACCAGATTGACCAACAGGGGGAGCTACAGCATTTGTTTACATACTAGTTAGTCCACTTTTATAATTTAAATCCCTACATAATATTGGATTATGAGACATCTAGTGAAACATGTTTGCATATAGGTAGTGTTTTCATCTTTGATTTTATGAATTAATGGATACCTTATATATATTTTAATGAGACTGCATTTATTGTAATCCCAAAATCCTGTTGTTTATTTAGTACTTCAGTTTACAAACTGATTTATATTAGGGACCATCCAAACTAGATTTGCATAAAACCACAGACCTTTTTTACAAAAGATTCTTGATGCTCATCTCCAAAGTAAAATTAAACTATTTCTCAGATTTTGTCTTTGTCCTTGGGAAACCTTTAGGGACTTGAGTGTTTTCATTGAGTTTGACATTGAGTGTTTTCTCTCTGCAACTTGCATTCCTGTAAACTCCTAGGATGTAAGACAGGAGGACACACAGAACATTTTCTGCACTATAGGAGGAGTATTTCATTCAACTGACAACACGGATTAAAGGAAGGAATGCCAGATGTGGTCTGGTCAATGAGATCATAGAGGGAAGGGGAAAATGAGGATGTTGGTGGGCAATGCTGTCCAGAAAAAAAATGCACTGAGGCCACTGTGACTCTACCACTTTGTCTGAGAGGAAATATATATATATATATATATATATATATATATATATATATATATATATATATATATATATATATATATATATATATATATATATATATATATATAAGTTATTACTGCTTGTTACTGCTTTGCATGGTTAAACGGGGCAAGAAGATGGCTCAGGTCTGTGTTGCTAGGCTGTGTTTTGATGCTTGCATGGCTTCTTATACTGAATGTGGATACTGTTGATGTGTAACTGTCTTGCTGCTTCCTGTAGCTCTGCATGGCTTACTCAGAAAGCTTATTTGTTGCTCTAGCTGTCTTTATGACGTCTTGTTGACTTGTGTCTGTATACTTTAACCTGTACTAATGTCTTGCTGTTTCCTGTTGCTCTGGTCTAAAATCATCTGGCCAAATGACTACAGTTGAAAATTAGCCGGCTGGCTAAAACTGGCAGCCTCAGCCTTTAAAAAAATAAACTCTTATTCACAGTGTATAGTGTCTGCTCTGAGAGATGTAGAATGCACATTATAATAACATAATCATAACTAATTCAAATCAAAAGGAAACCAAACATTCTGCTGAGACTAGTTTTTATTGGTCATCCACATAATCAATCTAAGCATCTGTAGAATTTATTGGCTGGGTTCTTTCACATATTCTGCATCACTCACTGCACATTGCTTTGTTTTATTTTCATGTGTGGTATAGCTTCCTCTTTTTTGTCCTATGCTCTGTTTTAAGTCTTTTTGCATCTCATTTAGCTTGATATTTGTTGCAGTAGAATAAACTGTTAAACTTATCTTAAAATGATCACATTGTACTCGGTATAACTAAATAAGAAAAGGCCTTGTTAGAAAGAATCTCAGCAGCCCAGAACTTTAAATTGCTTTTTTGTTACATTTCAGGCCTGTGGAACAAGCAAATCATACGTGACACTCTAAAAAGTCAACCTTCATAATGGAGGACAAAGGTCTCTGTGTATTTCTGATCTGCGGAATGTGTGAACACATTGCCTTCTTGCCATACTGACTTATAGACTGGAAACTCAAGATTGCAATGTTATGAAATCACTAGTCACTACACCCGCTGGCCCTGACAGACAGCTACCATCTATAAAACAATGCCTGAGCAGATCTGTGAGGGTGCTGGTTCAAGCCACAGGGGTCAGTTTCGGGTAACTTCAATAACAGGAAGAAAGCTGTCCATTAGGACTCCTCCACCTCCTCCATCAAAAAGCAATACCTTTACACAAGATGAGAACATAAGGGGTGTTGTAATTACAGCTGCCTGTCAGCTGCAGTCCCCACTGCCACTGAATATAGGCTATGTAGTGTATGACTGCTCACACACTTGCGTGCGCACACACACACACACACACACACACACACACACACACACACACACACAGTGTAATTTTCACATTTTAAAACCAACAATATACTCTAAATTTCATGATTTTGTATGCTTACTATCCCCATCTCAGGACCCCTATGGACATCCTCTGCCATGCTTCAGTTATTTTGTTTACAAGCAGAGAAATGCGCCGTTTCAACAAGGTCTTCCATGTGATCCTAGGCTTTCCAGAAGCTGTTTAATCCAGCCTGGAACTGCAGTATCTTTTCTGAGACTTTGCACAATCATTCCAGGATACATCCACAACTGAACAGTTATTAATTTATTTTTTCATATGAAAAGGTATTGTTTTTGGCCATCTTGACGTGAGTATGTGGACCAATCATAGGCTGTCTTCCTAACTTCCTGATCTTCTTCTTCACATTGTATTACTATACCTGACTGTGTTACTTCGCTACTGCATATACATTTGTGCTAAATGTGGAATGAATGACTCAGAATTGATTTTAGTATTTGAATAACAGACGAACAATGTCTACAATTTCTGAGATGTGCGCAACCTAGATTAAGAAGACTAGCTGATCTCAGGTCAGTGGTGTAGCCTATGTAAATTTCGGGCCGTGACAAAGACAGACACTTGAGCCAAATAAGGTTACAGGAAGCGAGTTGACGTCAACTCGAAGGCTCGTTGGGATTTGCCCGTTTTCAGAGGCAGTTTCAAATAGTGAGATTTGCAGAGGAAAGAGGTGTCTATGGGATGTTGAGGTCCTATGTATGTCCTATTTACCCACCAAACTGTTGTTATTCAACTATGACAAGGTAAAATCGGTTTTGCATTCTATCACCCCTTTAAACTTAGAAGATTCTCCATGTGGAATAGCTGAAATCGCAAACCTTGGAGACAGACGGAGCTATTTTCTTTTGGGGCCTTGTAATGGCAAAATTACATTTTAGCATGACTTTGTATTCTTCTGTTTTATTTCTTTCTTATCATTCCCACATGAAGACTGTTGAATTTCTTTCTACAATATGAGGTGCCAGTAAGTCTAGAGCCAAATGCATACGGCCTTTGTGTGAACCGATAAGGTTCAAGGTCACAGTAAACAATCTCCCATGCTTAGCAGTGTATCCATATGATGTACGTGGCATGTGACCTCGGGTGATAGGGGGCAAGAGGGAGACGTAAAGGCACCTACTGTCTTTTTGATTTAGATTATATGCTAAAGTTAAGATATGCCTGTGTAGAAAAATGCAAAGTCATGATTAGACCAGACATGTGTGCCCATCATTTTTCTTCCCTTACAAATGTATATAAGCTCTGTGTCTTTGTTCACTCATTGGAAGAGCCCTTTTACACTTCACACTTCACTAGTGTTCCTCCTATATTTGCAAATATACTTAATAAAATACAAAAACCTAACTTGGTTTAGTCTTCGACTGTCTTTATTTTGTTTCACTATTCTATTTTCTTCCAAAACATCTACACCTGCGAGCTAAGAAAAACTTCCACTACAGCCTCCTTTTAGCCTTCTGTTTTAGTTTCAACGATAAGGGTTAAATGCAAAAGTAAATAAACCTTTGTGAACTGTGTCTCTGAGAGGCCATGTCCACACGGAGAGGCGTTTTGATGCAAACGCACATTTTTTGCATCGTTTGGGCCGATCATCAATACGAATCCTGTAAACGCACTGCTTGTAACACACTTTTTTGAAACCTGGTCCCAGGATGAATTAAAAAAAACGGCTCAATATTGGCTTTGTATGAACGGCGAAACCGCATGCATGTGTGACAGGATGAGGTTTTTCCCCTCCCTCTTACCTGTGCACGGGAGTGCGCACCAGCACACCTGGGGCTCATCCCCTCTTGATTGGGAAAGGTGGGGGGCGTTATTTAAGCCTGTGTGTGTGGACTCGTTCTGTTTGTCTTCTCCTGCTGGGTGTGTGGAGACGTGTCCGGGTTGGTGTGCTGCACGTTTTGCCGCTGCCCTAGGTCGTTGGTCTGCTGCGGTGTGGTAAGGGCACTTTTCCATCTTTCGTGCATTTTTATTGTTTCATGTCGCCGTGCGTGTGGCACTAACACACGTTCTTTTATAGAGCCGACCCTGTCTGGGCTGCTGGCGTTGGGAGTCTTGGTAAGCTGCATGCCTCCCTGTCTCGACCCATTTGGCGTTACCAAGATCTTACAGTCTTATTTGTTTATAGTGTGGGCCGCTGTGCGCGTGTGCGGAGTGGGTGCCTCCGCCGGGGTCTGAGGGCGGCGTGTCCTGTTAATCGGTAAGTTGCCCTGTCTGCCTGCTTGTTTTGAATCCATTGCGGTCCTGTTTAAATGTGTGTTTCATAACACAGCTGGACCGGGCTGCTGCCTTATACCTGCTGCTGCGGGGCTATCGTGGTACCACAACTAATTAAAGGGCCAGTACTCCCCGGCGCGTTCTTCCCCCGCTGATGCTGTTCTGGATTCCGGTAAAATAATCTGGATTCCGGTAAAAATATTCTGGATATAGCCTAGAGAGTGCTGGATGCAGAGTGTTCTGGACCGATTGGTGCTGGAGCGAATGTAGCTCTCCTGGAGTATAGGCTAATGGTTGGACAATTAAGATAACTGTACAAAAGGACTGTTTTAGATTAATGTTGCATATTAACTGTATCTCTGCATGGTGTGATTTTGGTTCATTTTGTTTGGTTTTTCCTTTCTTTTTTATTATTATGCATGGTGGTTTATTGATTTGAATTGTTTTGTTTATTATTTTGTTTAAATGTCATCACTTACCCTTTTAACAGAACAGATAGTTATGTCAAACGTATTTAATTAAATAAAATTGTATATTTTTATAATTACTTTATTGTCTCTGACCCCTGATTTTGAGAACAGACCTGTGTGCTTTTGAAGGTCTTGGGCCTATCCCAAGTGGTGTTGTCGGACGTTTTGTTTTAGTTTCTCGAGTGTCATAGGCCACTCGCGTACTGCCACACGTGGCGTTTGTCGGCAGGATTTATCAAAACATTAAAGGGGCAGAGACAATAATATATATATTTTTTTGTTGTTGTTTGTGACTGTTTAATCATTGTGTTGTGCTTGTGATCCAGAACAGCATCAGTGGTGTTAGGACCCCACATTTCCAAATTTTCATTTCTTTGTGGAGCTTTCGGTTCAGCTTCCTCAGCTATCATGGACGAGGAGGTGCAGCAGCTAAAAGAACTCATTTTACAGCTTCAGGCGGACAACGGGCGACTCCGTCAGGAGTGTGCCGCTTCTTCGGACCCCGGCGGGGGTGCGTCCCATTCCGCTGCTTCATTCAGCGGTACACCATCCCCTGCCCCCGCTGTAACAGAGCAGTTGGTTGTCATTCCTAGGGACCGCAGGTGCGCGATGTTTAACGGTAGGACGGGTTTGGGTGTAGTCGAATGGGTCGAGGAGGTTGAGGCATGTATGCGTGCCCGGCACTTAGGGGCTGCTGAACAGGCTCTTTTCATCTTTGATCATTTGGAGGGAGAGGCAAAAGAGGAAATTAAGTTCCGCTCTAGTGCTGACCGAAAGGACCCTGTTAAAGTCCTTGCCATCTTGAATGAGCTTTATGAGTGTGATCAGTCCTACATTACCTTGCAACAGGTTTTCTTCTCTCGGCAACAGCTCGAGGGTGAAACGTTGCAGGAGTTTTCTTTAGCTCTCATGTCTTTAATGGCCCGCATTAAACAACAAGCCCCAGATGGTATGGCCAATGCTGATGTGCTGCTCCGGGACCAATTTATCGAACATGTCCTTAAACAACTTGTCCGTCGGGATCCTACACTAGCTATGATGGAGCTCCGTGCCGAAGCCATGCGGTGGGAGCGTGGGGGTTTGCCGGGTGGTGTGCGAGGTCGTAGCTGCTCGCTGCCCTCAGCTTTTGGCTGTGGTGTGCAGGGTCGTATTCAACCTAGCCCTCGGGTCTCCCCACCAGAACCTACTGTAGGTGAGCTGATGGATCTGATGAAGCGTCAACAAGAACAGTTGAACCAACTTACCCAGACTGTAGCTTCACTCCGGGCTCCACCCCCACAGCGATCAAGGGTCCATTCTGGCCCAGTCATTTGTCGGAAGTGTCAGCAGCCTGGCCACTTTGCGAGGGACTGCACTGGGGAAAGGGTTTACCGCCAGGGTCCAGATAGGTCAAGTGGTCAAAATTCAGGTAGTGCTAGGCCAGTCCCATCCAATTGGCAGCCGGAAAACTAGCACCCACTGAGCTGTTGAGCCACAGCTCAGGTGGGGAGCCCTTAGGCTCACAGGAAGGCACGGCATGTGAACTGGTTGCCTCATGCCCAAATATGGATGTTTCTATTGGTGGGGTTGGTGTTTCCTGTTTGGTGGACACTGGGTCCATGGTGTCCACCATAACCGAGTCTCTTTTCATGGCGCAGTTCGCACCTTGGGGCCAGGATTGCCTTCACGCTTGTAACTGGCTTCAGCTTCGAGCAGCAAATGGTCTGGCAATCCCCTACATCGGCTATTTAGAACTGGATGTAGAGCTGTGCGGAAAGGTCATGCCCCGCTGTGGAATTCTTGTGGTGAGGGATCCCCCTGGTGCTGTGTCTTCTTCCCCGGGAATCTTGGGGATGAATGTCATTCGTAGGTGCTATAGAGAACTTTTTGGTGTGCTTGGACCTTCTCTCTTTGAGTCACCTGCAGTGTTACAGGCACCTCGTCCGGTTGTTGTGGCACTGCAGCAGTGCCATGAATCAGTTAGTCAAGAATCAGAGTCCACCGCCGGTACAGTGAGAGTTCGAGGTAGGAGAGCTGTGCGTGTACCAGGAGGCCACATGAAGTTGGTTGCCAGTACTTGTTCGGAACAGTTTGCAGGTGGTACTGTTCTGCTAGAGCCGCCTGAGACTGGGCTGCCCGCTGGGCTGCTTGTTTCATCTTGCCTGGTGCGGGTCATCAAGGGCACGGTGTATGTTCCTGTGGTCAACGTGGGGACGACAGCTGCTCTTCTTTACCCACGGACCGGTCTGGGTAATCTCAGTACAGCGCAGGTTGTCAGTCTGCCAGCTGGTGTGACTGAGGATAGGATCACTCTGGCAACAGTTAACACTCAAACTGTTTCTTCCTCTGTGCCAGATAGGGTGGGGTCTGTGGATCTGCCTGCATTGGTCGATCCAGATAAGGAAAAAGTAAGGTTCTTGTTGAAAAAGTATGATTCTGTCTTTGCCACTCATGAAAACGACTTGGGGTGTACTAATCTTCTTTCTCATGACATACCCTTGCTTGATGAGACCCCAGTCAGGCAGAGATATCGCCGCGTTCCGCCTTCAGAGTATGAGGCAGTGAAGACTCATATCAATCAGCTGCTTGAGTCTCAGGTCATACGGGAGAGCTGTAGTCCTTACGCTTCCCCAATTGTGTTGGTGCGGAAAAAGGATGGAAGTCTGCGCTTGTGTGTGGACTATCGCTTGCTAAACAGCAAGACTCGGAAAGATGCATTTCCTTTGTCGCGAATAGAGGAAAGCCTTGATGCGCTGTCGGGGGCCCGCTGGTTTTCAACTCTCGATCTTGCCAGTGGTTACAATCAGGTCCCTGTTACAGAGCAAGATAGGCCCAAAACAGCCTTTTGTACCCCCTTCGGCTGCGGGGCTATCGTGGTACCACAACTAATTAAAGGGCCAGTACTCCCCGGCGCGTTCTTCCCCCGCTGATGCTGTTCTGGATTCCGGTAAAAATATTCTGGATATAGCCTAGAGAGTGCTGGATGCAGAGTGTTCTGGACCGATTGGTGCTGGAGCGAATGTAGCTCTCCTGGAGTATAGGCTAATGGTTGGACAATTTAGATAACTGTACAAAAGGACTGTTTTAGATTAATGTTGCATATTAACTGTATCTCTGCATGGTGGGATTTTGGTTCATTTTGTTTGGTTTTTCCTTTCCTTTTTATTATTATGCATGGTGGTTTATTGATTTGAATTGTTTTGTTTATTATTTTGTTTAAATGCCATCACTTACCCTTTTAACAGAACAGATAGTTATGTCAAACGTATTTAATTAAATAAAATTGTATATTTTTATAATTACTTTATTGTCTCTGACCCCTGATTTTGAGAACAGACCTGTGTGCTTTTGAAGGTCTTGGGCCTATCCCAAGTGGCGTTGTCGGACGTTTTGTTTTAGTTTCTCGAGTGTCAAAGGCCACTCGCGTACTGCCACACATGCGTAACGATTATGTCATCGCCACACCACTCGACCTCACAGCCTGCTGCCTTCAACCTAGCTGACCGCTCTTGCAGGGACGCAATGCTGTTTATAAATTGGAAGTAGAGAACTTATCAACTAGCTAGCTAATCTGTCTGTTTATCAACTCCTCGAACGGATTATAGTAACCTTTAGCATGGCTTATTGTAGAAAGGCTACCGCAAGAAAAACATGTAGCTAGATCAGTGGTTCTCAACCTTTTTTGTGCCAGCGCCCCCCTATCCATTATCCAGGTCCCTAACGCCCCCCCCAAAAAATATGTAGGCTAATTGCCCCGAATATTAATGATTACAACACATGTATTAGTTTCCCAGGTATCAAAAAGCCATGTGAAATTATATATACATACATAGTAATGTAGAAATTATATATATTTACAGGTTTTTAAAAACAATGCAAACATTTGACATTCAATTTAAATAACAGCAGCCAATCAGAACGACTAGATATGTAACATTCAAACAATAATTAGGTATAGTATTATCAAAAGGCCTGCTGCATGTCCCAGTGTGAACCTCAGCACCTTTATAAGATGACTTTAATTTGAACGTCCTTTTCTGTTTATGAAGTTACCTTGGGTGTCATGAAAGGCACTTTAAATAAAATGTATTATTATTATTATTATTATTAAAAACACTAACAGCAGCCAATCAGAAACAGCAATTTAACATTCAAATTATTTTTCATTCAAATCTAAATCTATAATTGAATTGTTCCAACCGAAAACAAGCTGGCACTTATCACGGGTTTAAAGCAGGATTACACACACACAGTCTCACACGCACACGCACACACATTTTGGTGATGACAAACGACCCCCCCAAGCAGACACTCCAAGGCCGGACTTTCAAATAAAGAAAATAAAATGAATGTATACCTAATATGCCTATTCTCGTTCAAAATGTTCACTTTCTTACTGAATCAATGCTATTTTTTTTTACATACAGTACATTAGTGTGAGTAAACTCCTCAAAAACATGGACTCCATAATGATAACTGACTCTTTAACTAGAAAAAGATCTCAGACTAGGAGGCAGTTCACTGTGATTGTTAAAGTCTGTGATTAGAAACATGGTTGTATTATGCAGGAAATGCTTGCAGAAAGAAAGGCTGTAAAAATGTCACAGTCAAAGAGGCTGAAGGGAAAGTTGAGTGGAAAAGCCGCTTTAATGATGAATGGACTGATAAGCAGGCTACCATTCATACTGTATGCCTCATTTGCAATGAAATGATGCTGTTGCAAAATAATATAACCAGCATCATCATCAAGAATGAAGAATGCGAAGGTAACGACCGCGTCATTCACGTGCATATTAAGTAGCCACATGTATCTGTTTTGGTCTTATAATACATCCATAGCTTTACCGCTCCAGGAGAGAGGACGGTTCGCTCAGCCAGCAGTTCAGTTTATAAGAATTTGTCCAAATTTCTAGATTCCCGCCAAGCTAAGCTAAGACTACAACCAACAGCTTTATTTGTTTTAGCTTTGTTGGTAAAAATTGTCTATTTGCAGAGTAGAGCTGTGTTTGGTAAAACAGCGAGGTGGACGAGAGTGGACTGATCAGACAGAGCAGATTAAAGTATCTCTTTCTACATGTTTATGCCGGTCTATACAGGTGAGTACATTGATAAGTATTGAAATTTACTCACAAAGGTTTTATCGTAACCTACTTACAGTAACGAGACTAGCGTGAGTTCATCTGCCCCCCCAGCGGCCGTTTGGTAATCCTCTGTAGCGTTCCCAGTCAGGTGCTACGCGTGTTTTAGATGTGTGTGTGCGTTAACGTTAACGCACACACACATCTCGGTTTAGCTGTGTGTGTGTGTGTGCGTGTGCGTGTGCGTGTATGTGTGTGTGTGTGTGTGTGTGTGTGTCGCGCAGGCAAGAATCCCGGCATGTGAATAGAGACGGGGGGCTGGATTTGTGCTCTACCTGTGAAGCACGTGTCCGCACTATTCTCCGACAATCAACATTGATACCGTGGCGTGGCGGCAGAAATTTAACTGTGGCGGTGCGCCACTTGCAAGGCAACAAAGGGGAAACACTGGCTAAATGTTTGCCAAACAACGAAGCACAGTCGATATCTCTCACTCGTCACTTTTCTTTCTCTTTCTCCGTGAAATGAAGATGCCTTCAGGTGCAGTAGGAAACGTTGTGTTCTATAAAAGATCTGACTAAAAACTGTTACTGTGAAATATAAAGTCTACCTGTGCTACATTGGGGGGTTAAAGAACACCACAGGACGTTGCGGCGATTGCATTTTTTATTTTTTTATCTGAACGCAGCTTCACGTAGTAGGCCTACAGAGCTCATTTAAGACGGTACTCTGACGTCCCATTTCCATGAATCTTTGCTTTAAACTAGCTTTCAAACAAACGCCCCCCAAAGGCACCTCAACGCCCCCCTTTCCAAAATATTGCTTCCAGCGCCCCCCATCATCTTCTGAACGCCCCCTGGGGGGCGGTACCGCCCCCGTTGAGAAACACTGAGCTAGATTATCAAAAAGACATTGGATCATTGATGTTTGTTTGACTGCCGATTTTAGCTAGCAGAGCTAACGTTAGCTCTGCTAGCTAGCTAGCGCGCTGCAATCATGTCCGATAGCAGACAGAATTGCAAAATAAAAAGCAATCCAACAGCACATTATACAATGTAAACAAAGACACGTTTTCTAGCGGTGGCCTTTATATAAAGAGCAGTGGTGAAAGTCTAGTCCATGGATGTAGCCTATTAAGAGAACTACTCATGTTATGACCGGAAGTGACTGAAGACTGCTCTTCTTCGTTTTTGGGTGCCGCCTACAGGCCTGGAATTTGAAGTAGCGTGTTGAGTCATTTACAAATGGATTCGTTTGGACGCAACTATTCTTGAAACGAATCCAGGGAAGACGGGAAAACGTCTTTGTGTTGACATGGCCTTAGACACATTCTTTCTGTCCCTGGCAGCTGAGATTAACAGGTGTTGTGACTTGTTTTAAACAGGGGCAAAATGTGTAAAGAGATAAACAATAAAACAATAAAAGCACTCATAACAAAGTACAGCTGGCTGTCTTATCTTTCCTGCGGAGAGCAAAGTTTTCAGAGCAAAGACATAAGAGCTTCTCACAGGAAACAGGATGCTTTGATTTACGATCTCTGCACACCGAAGGTCAAAGTGACCTGCGAGCTGACCTGCACACACACAGAGAGGAGATAAGACACATAACATAGGGGAGAGCCGGGACAGTTGAAACACTTTTTAATTAAATGTAATTTACAATGCGATCGTATCGCACTGAAAGCTAATATTTTGTCACTAGCAACCAGAGATGGGAAAAGTACTCACTTCTCATACTTAAGTAGAAGTACAGATACTTGTGTTAAAAAATACTCTGGTAAAAGTAGAAGTACTGATTTAACTTATTTACTCAAGTAAAAGTAACAAAGTACAGGCATGGAAATGTACTTAAAGTATAAAAGTAAAAGTAGCCTTGCGAATGACAACCATTTTTTATGCAAAGCTACCTGGACCACAAATGTTACTAGAGTGCAAGCTGAGAAACTTCAGTAGCCATGGAGAAAAGGTTCTTTATATATATGCCATGTCTACATTTTAAATGGATGTCTGCCAAAAGGCCTAAAACATCACATAGCCTATATGATTATTGTGACAGAGACTGGGACTCCAGGTTAATAAGATTCTGACTGAGTAGCAAGATATGAATTCAATTGTGATTCTGTAATAATTCACAGATCCAGTTCCATTTTTAAACAACATTTAAAGGAATCTACATGTAAGTTCTGCATACTTTTAGAGTACAACTAACCAGTGGTGTAGTCTATATTTTTGTAGTGAGTAGGGCCTATACTGTGATTTTTCCCTCCCAGCCTCATACTCGCCTGTCCCAGAGCGACACCCCAGACACTGTCGGTACTGTGACGTTTCTGAATACCAACTGTACACGGACAACTGACGTTTAAGTATTGATGGCGTTTATTTAAAGTCCTGGAAAAACAACACTTAGAGTTGAGAAAAGATGAGACAGATTTAACTTTTTGAGAAACGCAACCGAACCTGAACGCAACAGGACATCACATCACACAAATAAGCCATTTAACCGACACCCCCCCCTCTGCCACACAAAACCATGACTAATAATTAGCATCATCATACAACTTTTGTATCGATTAGCAGTAAAATCTGCTGATAAGGGCCTACATTTACTCAAAAGTATTTAATAAACGGTTTACAATCTTCAACACCATGGCTAACAAATGCATAAAAAGCAGACGGAAGGAGAAAAAAGTTCCACTCTTTCTATTTTAGTTAATTATCTGACCATTGCTAACTAACATTACCATATAGTCATTTAATTGTGTAAAGCAATGCATATTTAAGATTTAAGAATTTACTCTAATATTGCATAGTCATTGACCTTATGAAGGCCAGGAGTTCTCTCTGTCTCTCTCATCATCTGAAATGAGGAAATATAAACTTTGTATTCTGTTTACTGCTGTACACACTACACACACACACACACACACACACACACACACACACACACACACACACACACACACACACACACACACACAGCACACACACAGGCGCGCACACACACACACGCACGTACACACACACGCGCGCGCGTACACACACGCACGCGCGCGCACGCACGCGGTATCATATAAGCTAGGCTACTCTTAATACATCCATGCACTTACCAGGTAACAGTACTAGCCGGCTAACGTTGGTGGCAGCTGCAGTATCACCCGACGTGGCAGCAGCTTCAGGGACATACTTTAGAAAACACTGAAGTAGTGTTATTTAGGTCTGTTTAGTAACGTTTCATATCTCGTTACTTATAAAACTTTGTTCAAACTCTAGGTAACTAACTAGTTGCGAGAAAGGAAAGACCGCGCAAAGAATGCAACTTGTTGTTGCTTAGTAACGTTAAGTGACCTCACGTCAGATCCAGCGCCACGGAAACCCCCGAGGTCCAAATGTCAGAGCTTCCCAACACAGACGGGGTGAATTTATGAATGTAAATGAGAATGTTCTGTCAAAAACGATGTTGTTACGTATCATAGCGCTTTTGTAAGTGGGTAAGTAACGAGCCACTTTTGTAAAACGTAAGGAGTAGAAAGTACCGGTATTTGTGTTAAAAATGTAAGGAGTAAAAGTAAAAAGTCGGCACAAAAATAAATAGTAAAGTAGAGTAAAAATACCTGAAAAATCTACTTAAGTACAGTAACGAAGTATTTGTACTTCGTTACTTCCCATCTCTGCTAGCAACCTACATCTGTCATCGGTCGAATACAGTTGCATTTTCAGCTTTGAACAAAATTGTTCAGGAATTATTACAGCAACAGTGGGGCGTGCGTCATGTTTCATCCGTCCCTCCTGGTCGGGACAATTGAAACAGCATGCACGGATGAAACATACAGTTTAAGCCATATAAACTTCCCACAACTTTAATATTTTACTACATATCCTGAATGGTACTCCCAAAAGGTGTTATTTTAGATAAATTGTTGCTGGGCTATACGTCTTTGTGAATGTCTGTTAACAACTCATTGCCGTCACCTTGAAGCGTGTATGAAGCGGTTATTGAAATATCATGCACTGTGAATGATTCTGCCATTTTTAGAACAGTAAGTGTTCCCATTTATATCATGTTTATTATATGTCTATTGTGGAAAATGTCGTTTTTTACGTGGGTTAGGGTTAGGGTTAGGGTTAGGGGGTTAGGGTTAGGGTTAGGGTTAGGGTTAGGGTCCAACCCAATCCAAATAACTACCCTTAACTACCCAGTAAGCACACATACGTCGCGGCGACATATTGGCGATCTAATCAAAATACATCGGGGATACGTAGTATTTTGGTAGTTTGCTCACTGGCACGACGTCCCCGTGACGTTGCTGCGCTACATTTCAGCGACATATAGGCTAGCTGCTCTCTCCGCGACGTATACATATATACATCGGTCTAACGTATGCCATACGTCGTAGAGATGCATGTAATATACATCGTTCTAACGTATGCCATACGTCGTGGAGATGTAGGCTTATATACATCGTTCTAACGTATGCCATACGTCGTAGAGATGCAGGCTTATATACATCGTTCTAACGTATGCCATACATCGTAGAGATGTACACATCATTCTAACGTATGCCATACGTCGTAGAGATGTAGGCTTATATAGCCTACATCGTTCTAACGTATGCCATACGTTGTAGCAATGCAGGCAATATACATCGTTTCAACGTATTTCTTACAGATGCGGTCTCAGGCACATCTTGACTATACACTCGTGAGCTGTGTATTACTGCTTCACAACAGCAGTGTGTACATGTTGGAGAACAAAAACTAATTGTCAGACTAATGCTACTGAACAAATTCAAGTACTGCTCATCATATTGTCCACTCCATCCATCGTCGTCCACTTATCCGTGGTCGGATCGCGGGGGGAGCAGCTCCAGCAGGGGACCCCAAACGTCCCTTTCCCGAGCCACATTTACCAGCTCTGACTGGGGGATCCCGAGGCGTTCCCAGGCCAGGTTGGAGATGTGATCCCTCCACCTAGTCCTGGGTCTTCCCCGAGGTCTCCTCCCAGCTGGACGTGCCTGGAACACCTCCCTAGGGAGGCGCCCAGGGGGCATCCTTACCAGATGCCCGAACCACCTCAACTGGCTCCTTTCGACGTGAAGGAGCAGCGGCTCTACTCCGAGCTCTTCACGGATGACTGAGCTTCTCACCCTATCTCTAAGGGAGATGCCAGCCACCCTGCTGAGGAAACCCATTTTGGCCGCTTGTACCCTGGATCTCGTTCTTTCGGTCATGACCCAACCTTCATGACCATAGGTGAGGGTAAGAACGAAAACTGACCGGTAGATCGAGAGCTTTGCCTTCTGGCTCAGCTCTCTTTTCGTCCCAACGGTGCGATAAACTGAAAGTAATACCGCCCCCGCTGCGCCGATTCTCCGACCAATCTCCCGCTCCATTGTCCCCTCACTCGCAAACAAGACCCCAAGGTACTTGGGGTACTCATTCCTTACCTGGAGAAGGCACTCCATCGGTTTCCTGCTGAGAACCATGGCCTCAGATTTAGAGGTGCTGATCCTCATCCCAGCCGCTTCACACTCGGCTGCAAACCGATCCAGTGAAAGCTGAAGGTCACAGGCCGATGATGCCATCAGGACCACATCATCTGCAAAGAGCAGCGATGAGATCCCCAGCCCACCGAACTGCAACTCCTCCCTACCACGACTACGCCTCGATATCCTGTCCATAAATACTACGAACAGGATTGGTGACAAAGCGCAGCCCTGGCGGAGGCCAACCCTCACCTGGAACGTGTCCGACTTACTGCCGAGAACCTGGACACAGCTCTCGCTTTGGTCATACAGAGATTGGATGGCCCTGAGAAGGGACCCCCTCACCCCATACTCCCGCAGCACCTCCCACAAAGTCTCCCCGGGGACCCGGTCATATGCCTTCTACAGATCCACAAAACACATGTAGACTGGATGGGCATACTCCCAGGCTCCCTCCTTGCTAGAGTAAAGAGCTGATCCGTTGTTCCACGACCAGGACGGAATCCGCATTGTTCCTCTTCAACCTGAGGTTCGACTATCGGCCGAACCCTCCTTTCCAACACCTTGGAGTAGACTTTACCAGGGAGGCTGAGAAGTGTGATACCCCTGTAATTGGTACACACCCTCTGGTCCCACTTTTTGAACAGGGGAACCACCACCCCGGTCTGCCACTCCCTTGGCACTGTCCCAGACTTCCACGCAATGCTGAGTAGGCGTGTCAACCAAGACAGCCCCTCCACACCCAGAGCTCTCAGCATTTCTGGACGGATCTCATCAATCCCTGGGGCTTTGCCACTGTGGAGTTGTTTGACTACCTCAGTGACCTCCACCAGGGAAATTGACGACAATCCCCCGTCATCCTCCAGTTCTGCCTCTAACAAAGAGGGCGCATCAGCTGGATGTAGGAGTTCCTCAAAGTGCTCCTTCCACCGCCCTATTACCTCCTCAGTTGAGGTCAACAACGTCCCACCCTTACTGTACACGGCTTGGATGGTTCCCTGCTTCCCCCTTCTGAGGTGGCAGACGGTTTTCCAGAAGCGCCTTGGTGCCGACCGAAAGTCCTTCTCCATGTCTTCTCTGAACTTCTCCCACACCCGCTGATTTGCCTCTTTCACGGCAGAGGCTGCAGTCCTTCGGGCCCTTCGGTACCTTGCAACTGCCTCCGGAGTCCTCTGGGATAACATATCCCGGAAAGACTCCTTCTTCAGTCGGACGGCTTCCCTGACCACCGGTGTCCACCACGGTGTTTGAGGGTTACTGCCCCTTGAGGCACCTAAGACCCTAAGACCACAGCTCCCTGCCGCAGCTTCAGCAATGGAAACTTTGAACATTGTCCACTCAGGTTCAATGCCCCCAGCCTCCACAGGGATGCACGAAAAGTCCCTCCGGAGGTGTGAGTTGAAGGTCTGTCGGACAGGAGCTTCCTCCAGACGTTCCCAATTTACCCGCACCACCCGTTTGGGCTTACCAGGTCTGTCCAGAGTCTTCCCCCACCCCCTGACCCAACTCACCACCAGATGGTGATCAGTTGACAGCTCCGCCCCTCTCTTCACCCGAGTGTCCAAAACATACGGCCTCAGATCAGATGAAACGATTATAAAATCGATCATTGACCTTCGGCCTAAGGTGCTCTGGTACCAAGTACACTTATGAGCATCCCTATGTTCAAACATGGTGTTTGTTAGACAATCCATGACTAGCACAGAAGTCCAATAACAGACAACCACTCTGGTTTAGATCAGGGAGGCCGTTCCTCCCTATCATGCCTCTCCGTGTGTCTCCGTCATTGCCCACATGTGCGTTGAAGTCCCCCAGCAGAACTATGGAGTCCCCCTCCGGAGCCCCATACAGGACTCCATTCAAGGTCTCCAAGAAGGCCGAATACTCTGAACTCTTGTTTGGTGCATATGCACAAACAACAGTCAGAGTTTTCCCCCCAACAACCCGCAGGCGTAGGGAGGCGCCCTCTCGTCCACCGGGGTAAACTCCAACGTTGCGGCGCTCAGCCGGGCACTTGTGAGTATCCCCACACCCGCCTGGCGCCTCACACCCTGGGCAACTCCGGAGAAGAAAAGAGTCCAACCCCTCTCCAGGAGTACGGTTCCAGAACCGAGACTGTGCGTAGAGGTAAGCCCCACCAGATCCAACTGGTAGCGCTCCACCTCACGCACAAGTTCCGGCTCCTTCCCCCACAGCGAGGTGACATTCCACGTCCCCAGAGCCAGCCTCTGCTGCCCAGGTCTGGTCCGTCGAGGCCCCTGACCTTCACCGCCACCCGTGTGGCAGCGCACCCGACCCCAGCGGTTCCTCCCACAGGTGGTGGGCCCATGGGCTGGAGAGATAGGTGCCACGTAGCTTTTTCAGGCTGTGCCCGGCCGGGCTCCGTGGCAGACCCGGCCACCAGACGCTCGCTGACTAGCCCTCCCTCTGGGCCTGGCTCCAGACGGGGGCCCCGGGCTTCCTCCGGGCAGGGTCTCTTTAGCCCTTCCTCGTTCTTCCATAGGGTTTTTTGAACCATTCTTCATCTGGCCCCTCACCTGAGACCACTTTGCCATGGGAGACCCTACCAGGAGCACAAAGCTCCAGACAACACAGCCCTCAGGTTCATAGGGACACCCAAACCTCTCCACCACGATAAGGTGATGGTTCCCAGAGAGGCCACTGTCTATTGTCCACTGTCTATCATAATGTCAATTATTTCAGTAACAAAAAAAAGGCCGTTTCTCAATGTCAGTTAGCTACTGTTAGCTAGCTAATGTTAAGGGATATCGGGTAACGTTAGCCTAATGTTACTGGCCTGTGTAACGTTAACGTTATGGTTAGCCAAATTACAGTAACATTAAATTATGGAACAACAGACAGTAAATTAACTTAGCTACCGCAACTGACACGGCTAGCTAACGTTATTCAGATTCAGTCAGATTAGTACATGTAGCTAGCTAGCTAACTAGAGCACGGATATTTTAATTTTAAATGAATGTGAAAAAGGGCGGCTAGTGCGATGTTAGCCTGATCTAACGGCTTTAACGTAACTTTAAACCATGACATGGCATACTTTACTAACTAATATTGTTATTTGTCAGATGAACACCAACTTCCACGCGAAAACGTCAACATATTTGTATTAACGTTACGTTAAGATGAAATAGTGCTTACCGTGGGGTTTTGACAGCAGCAACGAAGCTACCCGTCGTAGACTGCCAATTTTTCCCTTCCTGTGGCACGAATATGTTGCTGGGCAGAATTCAGATTCACTGTCCGTCACATCAACAGTGTGTAGTAAAGACATCCAGACGCTCATTTAACGATGCTTCCAAATGACCCGCGAACAATTGAGGAACTTTTAATACATCTCACCGACATAGTTAATACGTCGCTGCGATGTATAGCCTATATTTCCATCATAATACGATGTCCAGACGCTCAATAAACGATGCTTCCAAATGACCCGCGAACAACTGAGGAACTTTTAATACATCGTTCCGACATAGTTAATACGTCGCTGCGATTTGTATGTATTTCCATCATAATATGATGTCCAGGCGCTCATTACACGATGCTTCCAAATGACCCGCAAACAACTGAGGAACTTTTAATACATCTCACCGACATAGTTAATACGTCGCTGCGATGTATAGATTGCGATCATAATAAGACGTCCAGACGCTCAATAAACGATGCTTCATTATTCTTCTTTATGACCCGCGATCAATTGCATACGTCGCGCCGACGTATGTGTGCTTACTGGGTACACACAGCCCGTCAGTCTCCATAGGATAACATGGGGAAACTCGACCCCCTATACCTGGTGAAGTGAACTCAAATATATTTTCATCTTTCTAAAACTGCTTTTTCATGTCTCACCTCCATAAATTATTGTATAAACACAGATATTTGTGCATTTACTTAAAATACATGGAGTTACAGCCGGGTCGGGGACAGTTGAAACAGCTGTTTCAACCGCGATCCTGACATAGACATATGCCATTATAACCTGTTTTGCTTATGAAAGTCTGGGATTGCGGAGAACACTGAGGGCCAGATGTACTAACGCTTTTGCGCCCACTTCAGGCGTATTTGTGTCGCAACGTGCGCGTAAAATCATGGCGAGGTATGTACAAACAGGCCGCAATGATGTAAAAGCGCAAACTGCATGTCGTGGGAGCTGAAAAGGGCAAATTGCGTTTTTCGTGTCATGCATATTTATTCATGGGAGGGTCGCGGGGAAAGTGGGAGTTTACCGTAAAGAGATGGGAGGGAAAGCGTAAAGAGCGCTTAATTACGTATTCCGCGGTATGTACAAAAACCGGCAGTGATAGCGCGCCTCTATTTTGCGGTGAAAATTCTCCGCCTCTTAAAAGCAGGTGTAAACCTGGAAGCGGGTTTCCTCACATATGCCTCCTGGTGAAATGACAGCAGTAATCCGAGCAAGACGAAGACATAGGCCAAGGAGACGAGCTGAAAGGAGTTTTGCCACAAGGATCACAGATTAAGCAGCCATGCAAGATTACAGTTACTGGAAGAAATCAAAGATGACATTGAATCTCCGACTCAGAGTTCACATTCCAGCAGTTGTTAAACTCCCCGCTACATTACAAATATTGGCATCAGGATAATTTCAAACAGTCATAGCATCAGCAGTGGGAATATCGCAGTCTGCACTCAGCCGTATCATAGCACAAGTACTTACAGTTTACGCTATAGTGGGCGGAGAAAGGCGCTAATTACGGATGACCTGCAGGTTTTTGTAAATATGGCGTAAACTACGGTATCATTGCGTTCGCTATCTGCGGGTGAGCCATGGCGCTGATAACGCTACGTTCGCAAATGTACGTACATCTGGCCCTGAATGGTCTACTGAATAAGCATGTAGTCAAACCTTTAAATGAAAAATACGCATTAATAATCGAAAAAGTTTAACCGCTAATGAAGTTTACTTTCGACCATCAAAACTCGTTTATCGCCTGTAACTCCGTGATAAAAGGAAATAACAGGAAGATATGTGGCTGATAGAAGGAGGTTAACATGCTCTATGTGTTGACCTGAGGAAGTATGTCTGTCATCAGTGCACTCGGAGAAAACTGGAATGTTTAATCTGTCCCGCGTTTCAACTGTCCCGGCTCTCCCCTACTATTTATTACATGGCTTGGTTGAATTCTAATGTAGAATGCGGTCTGTTATTTTCTTGATAACAGACCGTTGCTAGGTATAAAACACCGTTGCCATGCAAAAGCAGAGCGTTGCCATGGACACAGTTCTGTTCACTCTGGAGGACAGCTATCAATCAATCCGCTGAAAGAAGTCCGGCTAATTTATCAGCTGTGGCAAAAAGTGGGGAAACCTGAAACGTGAAGCAACTTCTGTCCTCCAATTCAAACAATGACAGCAGATCTGGTGAGCGCCTATCGCTACATACGGGATATGATCGCTAGCTACATCTTTATATACGGCCTATGATCGCTACGCAGTAACTTACTTCAGCCGTACGGACAACAACGCTAATAGTTACCTAGTTAGCCTAGCTACATTGCAACATGTTTACGTTACAGGTGTGTCAACATACAGCAGTTGTGCAAAAAGGAAACGAGATGAATGAGGACACACTGCAAGCAATGGACTGCAAAACATGTTTCCCCTGTGGGGTCACAGTTTGCAGTCCTGCATCATTGGAAATTTCAGAAATTTCCTGAGATTTGAGGGCTGTTGTGCTTCCAAGGTGCACTCCCAGGTGAGGACTTCTTCTCTGTAATACATAGTAATAACTTCACAGACACAGTAAGTTTGATCAAACAATAGGCTTCAGCTGAAGGAGAACAACACTACAGGGTCCGCAGCCTGCACTGACCATGTGTGTTCTGCTTTCTCTCCCTCTTTCAGCCTCTTTTATTGAGATTCAAACACACACACACACACACTAAAGGTTACACCCATGTTGCATAACACTCTCATGATGAAGCTTGTGTCTATAGGTTTAATATGTTCATTACCTAGTTTAAACCAGTCCCCTGATGTATAGACAATGCCTATATTGTTCTGCTTCTCTATTGCAGGCAGTTTGATTCTCCTATCTATACAGCCAGGCTTACTCCCTGGTAACTCATTGAGCGCGGGCCCTGTTGCTACATTCCTGTTACAAATAAAGAAAAGAGATAAGTGTGCATGCAACTTGTGTGAGAGCAACAATCAATAAGGCTGAAGTAGATGTATTATATTCCACAGGGCGGTTCCTCAAATCCCTCCTTATTGGTCAGATGTCTCCCACCTATGGCCCATCTTTGTGTTGCCAGGTTACTTCAAGTCAATAAATGAAATGCTTTGATATGTAAAAATCAACTCTTCCCAAACCTTACAGGAATATACATTTCTTTGTTCTAATCAAGTCTGGCTCTACAGGGTGTGGCAGGCTGGGACAGTTCTCCTGTCCTGTGAGGACAATAAGCCTCTGTATGCTAAATGACAGACCTGACCTACTCAATTCTTTAGAAACTTGTGATGGTGGGCTGCAGGAGACATGCAAGTAGGCTACATTTCAAAACATCAGCATTGTTTTAACTTTTTTAAAACCTAACAACGGCTACTACCACAGGGTCCGTGTACGTTTTGATAGTTTGTTTTTTCGTTTGAACCACAAAACAAAATAACGAGATAGGCCTACCACCTGTTTTTCACTGCGGTCAAGCCATCCTCCACTTAGAAATAAGCAGTCAAACTAGCCGCCCCTATGTTTCGCGGTGCGCGTATATACTTGCTATTATGGTGAGACCGTCAGAACTGAGAACTGTCTGTCAGAAAGAAAGAAAGAAAGAAAGAAAGACTGATTTTAGCACACCTCACAACTTGTCACTGCATGATATGCTGAATTCCAAAATAAGAGCCCCCCCCCTTTCACCTCAGATGGAGAGGACACCATCTAGCAGTTTTTGTGTGAGTGTACGTTTTTGCCACGAAGAGGGTGAGAGGGTACAAAATTTGAGGAGGGCATGAGGGATAAATTTGTGTTACGCATTTATTTATTTCTAATACTTTAGTGTTTGATGAGACCAATCACTGTTCCATGTGCGCACAGAAAGTAGGCAACATGTGACAAACTGGGTGAGTTTTTTTGTTCACTTGTAAAAAACAAAATTGTAAAGTGAAAAGGAGTAGCAATTTAAAACGTGGATCTGTGTATGTAGCAGTTCAGTGATATTTCTAACTTATTTTAGATCCAGTGTGACCGCTGCAAGAGGTGGTACCACTTTTTTATATTCACTATAAAAAAGTGTTAAGAGTTTTACATAATTTGTAAATAATTAAATAGAAAAATGTAAATGTGAAATTCAATAACTGAATGTCTTGTACTTTTGTAAGTAAAGCTGTGAGATGGTGTCCTCTCCATCTGAGGTGAAATTAGTCTGTAGACAAAACAGCGTATATGTGAGTTTTGGGGGGCTCTTATTTTATAAAGCAACATCAGAATGTCCTGAAACATTGTAGTTGGCACCTTGAGAAGGTGTACTATCCATCTGAGGTGAAATTGGCCTGTGAAAGCTAGGACTTCTATTTTTATGATTTTTTGAATGTATGGACAAAACAGCTAATATATGAGTTTTGGGGGGCTCTTATTTTGTAAAGCAACATCAGAATGTCCTGAAACATTGTAGTTGACACCTTGAGAAGGTGTACTATCCATCTGAGGTAAAATTGGCCTGTGAAAGCTAGGACTTTTATTTTTATGATTTTCTGAATATATGGACAAAAACAGCTATTTTATGAGTTTTGGGGGGGCTCTTATTTTGGAATTCAGCATATCATGCAGTGACAGGTTCTGAGGTGTGCTAAAATCGATTTATCTTTCTTTCTGACAGACAGTTCTGACGGTCTCACCGTAATAGCAAGTTTATACGCGCACTGCGAAATATAGGGGCGGCTAGTTTGACTGCTCATTTCTAAGTGGAGGATGGCTTGACCGCAGTTGTTTATCGTTTGTCATTTCAAACCAAAAACAAAGAAACGGTAAAAAAAAAGAGCCGTTCTCCCGTTTTTGGTTTCTGAATCCAAAAACGAAAAACGACTAAACCAAATTCAAATAAGGGTCCGATTTTGGTTTTTTGAAATTCCTTTTTTCATTTCTGCGTTTGAATATCTACATTAAAAGAAAGACAGGTTGGTCCGGGCCGGAAGTATAGCCTATAAAAATAAAAGCCAAGCTTTTAGAACGGTCATATGCTGGTCATATGCAGCACTAACAGCATAACGTTAGAAGAAAAAAATCAATCAATAAATAGGCTTATATAAAGAAATATGTTAGCAACAGTAGTTTATTAAAGTGATGTAATATGGTGCCTACGTAAACATCACCAGTCACGTTTAATGAGCACATTGTTTGGTTCCATACAGTTGGTTATAGTTAACCTAAGAACTTATTGTGTGTGCAGAGTTGTTACTGTTAGTGTTAGCACTATATTATATAATTAAATGAATATTTAATGTGGTTTCCACCATAATGAACATAGGACTTCCGGCCCGGGCCAACCTGTCTTTCTTTTAATGTAGATATTCAAACGGAGAAATGAAAAAAGGAATTTCAAAAAACCAAAATCGGACCATTATTTAAATTTGGTTTAGTCGTTTTTCGTTTTTGGATTCAGAAACCAAAAACGGGAGAACGGCTTTCTTTACCGTTTCTTTGTTTTTGGTTTGAAACGACAAACGAAAAACAGGTGGTATCTCGTTATTTTGTTTTGTGGTTCAAACAAAAAAAAAAAACTATCAAAACGTACACGGACCCCACAGCCCATAATATGGTGTTGAGAAGTAGGTGAAGGGTTGTATTAAACAGCTACAGAGTTTACGTTGCAGGATTCCAACCGTAGAGACGGAACGGACTATTTTCTTTAGTGGAAGCAATACAATCGTATTTAAATCAATAAACTCCTTTTTAAATCAACATTTTGTGTCAAATTATTGATTTATTTGGTAAGTAGCCATGTAATAAGAGGGATGATGTAGAGTGTCAGGGTCCTGATCACCCTGTCGGGGTTGTATTTGCTATAACAACCGCCTCGCTCTACATTATCCCTTACATAGTTAATGGGGATAACATAAGCAGTAAATAGGAATTTCTACCACAATTTTCTTTTTTGCCTGTCCAGGTCCTATCTTTGATTGAATCTGTGTCTTGTTTTGGTTTCCTTCTCTTTTAGTGACTATTTAGATAAATGTTATGCGTAGGTCATTCATATCAGAAATAAGATCACATTTAAACAATTTTAATTATCTCAAATTGATTCACTGGTCATACTGCACTGTGAGGAATATGAAATAAAAAACACTTTCATTATTGAGAGTATTGTTTTGAAATAAGGAGGGGCTGTCTTTTCATCATCATCTTTTAGTGAAAATATAAAATGGACTGTATGTTTGTAATACTGTTAATCATTTGATATATAGCCGAAAAATAAGTTCTCAAAATGTTTCAGTTAACAGATAGATTTTTCCATCTATATAATAACCCACATAGGCAAGATAATTAGGCTAGATACTGTGTAGGAACCTTTTGAGCGGAACGTCCGTTTTCAGGAGGTAGGTGTAACTTTTGTCCGTCACTTTTTTGCATCCGTGTGGAAAACCGTGTGGAGCTCTTTTATATACTGTCTATGGTGGAGCTGGACAAGTGTAGGGTCTATGGACGAGTGTAGATATCTATTTTTAACAGAGTCAATGGTAGATATATTTCACATTACCGACACCGTCACATGGTTATTAGCTGCAGCGATAAACAGTAAAAGCAGCTAAAGCTATGTGGCCATAGATATACCGTAAAACAATTTAACAGTTATATATCTATGGATGTGGTTACCTTGACTAGCAATAACGCTAGCTAACGTGCTAGATTAGCAGCTCATTTTCCAAGAAGTTTATGACCATGTTGGGACTTTTAACTCCCCAAAGCCGTAATGTTAAACTATTCATCAAAGCGTTTAGACAGACAAGGCGAGCTAGATATTCATCAATTAGCTCTCAGTTAAATATCCGCAGCTTTATTTCAGAGAACACAGAGATAGTTGGAGAGCAGAGCCTGACCCCAGAAGTCAAGCTGAGACTGTTCACCCCAAACTGCAGATTTTGGAGAGAAAGACCTGAGCTCTGGCCTTTTGATGACCCGTACTGGGCCATATACTGGCCAGGAGGACAGGCACTATCAAGGTAATAACTTAGCCCCACAATAAACAGTTGTATGTAGTGACTGATTAGTCTCATCCAGTGCCACCTCTGTGTGATGCAGGTATCTCCTTGATAACCCTGCAGTGTGTCGGGGTAAGACAGTTCTGGATCTGGGGAGCGGCTGTGGAGCCTCGGCCATCGCTGCAAAACTATGTGGTGCTGCTCATGTAGTTGCCAATGACATTGACACTGGTATGCATCTATATTTATATTGACTATTCATGTACTGTTATTTTTTCTAGTAGCCTATACGTTTATACCTTGTGGTAGGGAAACCTTCAGCTGGGCCAGATGGTACCAAAATAGCCACCCTTTCTGTTAAAAAAAAACAAAAAAACATGTGAATCAGCCATCTGGAGCCACCATTAGCTTTGTGATTATCTTCTAGTGGACATAAATAAAATACGTGACCCAGAGGCCTTTACTTGAATTCTTGATTACAACATGGTTTACAGCATTGTGTGATTAGATATTAAAGTGCTCATGTTATGCTCATTTTCAGGTTCATAATTGTATTTAGAGGTTGTACCATAATAGGTATTTTTATTGTTCTGCACATTGCTGCAGCTCCTCTTTTTACCCTGTGTGTTGATAGTTTTGCTTCAGTTTCTTTGTTAAACCATTTGCATCCAAACTGCTGTTTTAGTATTTCTGTCTTTCATGTTTTATTCATGAAAGCTGAGTGACCTTGCAAAGAGCACAGGATGCATCCCTGAGGGCAGAATGCATAATGTGGAGGAGATGCCTGATATGAAGAAAAGCTACTGATTGCATGAACCGAATAACTAACTTGACTCCCAATTCCTTTAAAAAGCCACTGTTGAAGACTTTCACAGTCATTTTTTGTACTTACACTGAAGTGCTGTAAACTGACTCTGCTTGCGCAAGTAAAATAAGCTTAAAGGTACAACTCCAGTGATTTTGTCCATTCTTTGATAAATAATTATCCTAACAGTTGAGCTCTCCGTTTTATCTACTGAGTGAGGCATCACACATTCCATCTTTGTTGGGAGTCGCACATGCGTAGTAGCTAGGTAAGGACTACTAGCCAGTCAGAAGCAGAGTATGAGGGAGTGCCATGCTAGCAGCTAGACGAGCATTATAACGCAGGTTTGTCACAGAAGTAAAGGCTGGACTACAACAGAGCTGTTTGGAGCAGTTTGTGAACAGTGTTTTCTGTTGGAGATGGTAAGTCCCTTTGGGGTGGACTTTGGGATTTTTCACTTTGTAAACCTATAACATGCACAAAAAAGATATATAACACAATAAAGGAAAGGGGAAAAGGTAAAAAGCATAATATGAGCACTTTAATACAATAAAAATACACTACAGAAGTCTTTTTTTTCTTTTCTTTTTTACACACAAACATTTTAGTATGTAGACAACATCAGTACATATAGAGACTACACTGATTTGGGGGCCTGTGGCAAAAATGTGCTGTTGGGCCCCGGTTACCACCACTGTCAGTAATGGGTTTTTTAACAACAGACTTTCAAAGTGCAAAACTCTTAATACAAACAGTGAAACTGAGTGTCTGTTATTGTACACAGACATGTGTTCAATAAGTAAGGTTAATGCCAGACGAGGTGTCACATCTGGAATGAATGGACGACAGGGAGGCCAGGAACCTCCGATGCACAACCTGATTATGATATTATCTTGCAGGGCGTTAACCTGCTAATACCATAGTCAATTGCCAAAGAACATTTTTAAGACCATTAATTTATATTTTAATGCATTTAACTCATGAGCACTCAGCTCATAGAACCTTTTAACTCAGCTATAAGCCAGAAAGCTAACATTATGCTAGCATGATTCAAAGTCCATAACATTGTTTACAGTTGACAATCAGTAATATAATTTAAATTCTAAACGGGCACGTTTGGAATGGGAACTGCATTAGTCTAACACATTTTAGATGATTGCTGTAAACCTAAAAGCGATGTAAATATCGAATGCTTGAAATCTTGAATGAAAACAAACAGTTGGCGGTAGATACAAAGCATAACATTTTAATTAAACTAAATAAACCGCAATGAAGTGCAGTCACAGTCATCGTCTTGTCTTCTAGGAATGTAGGATTTACTGTGGTGTCAAGGCATATTTACTCATAGTAATGTGAAGGAAATCTTAAGAGCTGATTAAATAAGTTTCAGGAGACCTTAATGACTTACACATGAACATTTACTGAAGCTTGATCAAGGAGAAAAGAGATGTGCAGTACAAGTGAGCCACTGTGTAACGTCACCGATCCTGAAGGTTACTCCCTAAACCTCCACTAGACCAGAGATTCACTATGTGTCTGTCATAGGTTATTCTTCACCCAGCTGCTGTATGTGTGTGGAGATTCTATTGGCTGTTGGACCATTAACAAGAAACTGGGCTTACCTAAGTTGACATAAATCATGTTTAATGTCACAATGTTAGATGCAGTGCATTCTAGGGGAAAGTGGAGATTGCAGTCTGTCTCCTGAGACTTTGGCCAGCCTTACCAGCTGCCCCGATCATTATCCTTAGAAGACAAAGAGACAGGCCATGACCTTCTGCTTTAAGGTTTTGCAAATGTCCAGAAAGTGACCTGGGGAAGCACTGTGTCACAATAACTGTAGCCTTAAGAAGGAACACTCCTTCACATGAAATACAGCATAATTCAGTAGAAAGTCGTTATTACTCTAAATCATTTTAAAGGTGCTCTAAGCGATGTTGGGTGACATCACTTCTTGTTGACGTTTAAAGTATTGTCAAACAAAACGGAGGCTAGCTCGCCCCTCCATCCTCCCCATCCCGTTCCATCCCTTCCGCACACTAACCCCCCAACCCCCACCTCCAAATCCGTCTTGTCGGTTATTGGCTGGATTTTGTTTGTTGTGTTTCGTGGTGCAGGTTGCCACAGTTTGTTTTTGTTGCCGTTTGTGGAGCCTGGGCTGTCTACAGAGACCGCGTTTTTATTACAGTGTGTTCAGGGGACAGCCAGCTCACGGATAGTGAGGAGATGTTTGCTGTATGTGACAAAAAATATTGTAGCCTATAAAACGTGTGACATCGCTTAGAGCACCTTTAAATACTGACTTCTAATAACGCATTTGCTGCTGTTGTTGTTGTTGTTGTTATTTGTTGTATATAAGGTAATGACCACAGCAGAATGAGAATTAGTTAGTTTCATGTCGTTCTTTGTTAGAGATTACAGTTTTTCTCAGTCGCTTTGGTACATTTCTCAGATCAGAATTGAAATTCTCAAAACTACCTGTTTAATCTTCACATCATTGTGTCACTTGTGCACATCAAAAAAAAGCAGTTTCTCTTCTCATTTCTTTGAACAAGTTAAAAATGCTTTGGTACATCCATGCAAATGATTATGTACAATTCTCTGCTGTTTCCTACATTATCAATTGCTTATGTCATGTTGATCAAAATGTATTGTAATGGGTCTCTGTTGAATAGTCTCACCCACCACAACATTTGGGCATTTGTTCATAGCATAAGTCTTTACATGCAAAATGGTTGAACAAGTTGTCATAATATGTCAAGCATATTTCTATACGTTTACATTAGACTTTTTCTACTTTCCACGCTGCATCGCAAAAGAAAATATTCGTTGTGGTGTGGATGAGAATTTGTGGCCCTACAGACAGGAACATCAGGAGGTGTAGGGAGACTGCACTGGGATTCCTACAGCACTGCATGTACAGTTTTCCCTAAGGAGATTGTCCTATGTTCATTTTCTTTTCTATTCTTTTTTTATTTGTGCTATGCAGCGCTGTCTTTTCCTTTCTCTATTGCAATTACATGGTCTGTCAACAAATTAGAGTACAAACAGTAAAAGCATTAATGTGAATCTTGTCCAGTCTTTTGCAAACTCCCACATACACTAAGGTGTAACCTGCAATTTCCAATAATTGTCATCAAAACTTTAGCCATAGTTTACATCACAACATCCCTCCAGAGTATACTGTTATATTGACAACATGACTAAGCAATTTGACTGTCTTATCCGTACACAATGACACAAGGACATGTCATTCTGATGGCACTGACTTACTTTTGAGAGATGAACTAAGGATTTTGAGCAAGAGACTGGCTTCTGCAGCTAATCCATGGTGTTCTGCTATTTGTACGAATTGTTTTGAGAAATGCACTTACTATTTTGCAAATGTCGAGGATGATTCGAGAAATGTACCAAATTGACTGAGAAAAACTGTAGGACAAGGATAAACAAGAATGGGAGAGAAACATGAAAAAACAGCGGTTCTAACTGATGGCAGAGGGGGCGTCGGCCAGAGGAGCAGACAGACTTTCCAGCCAGCTGCGCCTCTACTTATAATTCTTAGGAAAACTTGATCTACTAATACATTTGATACCTTATAAGCAAATGTCTCATACTTTCCCATCACTATGATCCACCACATTAATCATAACACAACATTGCATAATATCGTCATGTAGATAAACCAACATTCTAAACAATAATTAAATCAGCAACACAAATAAAAACATCCTCTTAAAAAGCTTACACAGGACTTTTTTAACTACATATCTACTTGAATATAACTATAACTCTTAACATTTGTTAATAAAGAGGGAGGTTTGAATGTTCTTAGTTGATTAATGTCATCTGTAATCTGGCTATAATCTGCCATCTGTATGCGGGTAGGAATAAAATCTTGAAACACAGCTTTTCATTCATTTAAGTTTTGACTATTGTAACTCTGTTCACTTAGCCTCGTGAGACCATCCTGATCTTGCGAGCTCCAGTTTTCTGCTCGCAGATCAGTCTGGCATCTTGAGGCCATAGACCATATAATATGGACCCAGTCACTCCGCTGTTTTTGACGGAGACAAGTGAAGTCTATTACCAGCACTTTTCCAGTGATGGTTGAGCGTTACTGCACAGCTGCAAACTGAGCTTCCCGCCGTAGATGTGACGTGACCAACGTGTCTGCAAGTTGTAAGTCTTCTGGTAGCTGTGCCAAGAGAAATCTCAATCATTCCCAATCTTGCAGATACGGAGAGCGTAGGTATATGTAAGGAGATAACATAGGCACAGGCTAATTATTGCTAACTTAAATGCTAGTTAACATTAGTAATTAAACTAAACAGCTAATACGTACGTTGAAACTGCCTGCAAGCTTCTCCTGTACTATACGGTAATTCCTGTACTATGCGACAGTAAGTCTCGTGGTTATGACACAATCGTTAGCCTATTTTTATAAAAACGTCTGCTACGGAGCCATAACGTGAGGTACAAGGTAATGGAGCCTTTCATACATTGTCGTGTTTCTTTAGAAATAAACGAGGGACGGGGCGTCCTCTAGCTCGCCTAGTAAGAGCGTGCGCCCCATGTTGGCTGAGTCCTGCAGCGGCGCAGAGTTCGAATCCGACCTGCTGCCCTTTGCTGCATGTCATCCCCCATCTCTCTCCCCCTTTCATATCTGTCCGCTTTCAAATAAAGGGAAAAACCCCAAAAAAGAATCTTTAAAAAAAAAAAAGAAATAAACGAGGGACAAATGAAGTCTTGAAACGCTTCAGATGTAAAGTTATTGGCTGTCAAAGTGACGCCAAAATGAATGGCAGTGAATGGGATGCTAACGGGGGGTGATGGCTTATTAGCATCAAAATGGCGCCATATGAGGCTTCACTCTGAGGAGAGAAGCCTGGCCCCTTGCTTGCATGGATGTATTAAGAGAAAATTTGGAGCCGTTCGCCAGTCAGAGTTGGTTTTGAGGCGGGTTTAGGTGTGATGCAACGAGGAGCTCGCGAGATCAGGATGGTCTCACGAGGCTCAGCAAGCGGAAGCAATGCATGTTTATATACTGACCTGATCTAGACACATTTTCAGACAGCGGTAGCCCTGATTCTGTTAGCCGCTCGCTAATGCTGTTTTCTCTTGGATGCTTCTTTTGGAATATGGACCGGGAACCTGAAATGGGGCCTTTTATTCCTAAATTCTCGTTACACAAACGGTAAATATCCTTTACCGACATGTTGCTTGCTTGCTGAGCTAACAAGCTATGTTTTGCCTGCAACAGCAGGGGTAGCCTGGCGCCGTCGTTGCTCTGTTGGTATGTATACACTTCGTTGATCTGATTGGTTGATTTGGTCCGTCTATCGCCAACATAGGTGGTGATAGACAGATGGTTTATCCAATCAGCTAACCAGTATTTTCGCCCCTTCCCAAACGTTCGCCAACGGAAAGTTCCCAGATGGATATGAAGCTCAGCGTAAATTCTACCAGGAAGACTTAACAATCAGTTCCCTCCCTAATTGAATAAATGTTGGAGGCAAAACCTGTTCGATAAGCCAATCAGAATTGGCGTGGTTTCCTCAGACCAACACAGTGTTGCAACTTTTGCTTAAAAGTGTTCTCTCCCTGTGCAACAGCTGTCATTGCAGACAAGGCGTTCGACCCTCCTCCTCCCCTTCCACCTCCTGTCATAGGATGTCTCCGGCTGTTGCTCTGGTTCCTCCTTCGGCCTGGTCTTCAAATCCTTCTTTGCCACCACCGGTGTCTGGATTCCATCGGGGGGTTATATCTTGGTTCCCTACCCCTATATCCATCTTTAAATGTATTAATTTTGCGATGGAGTCTAATCGCCAAAACAATGTATAATTTTATTCTCGTACAATAAATCTTTGCATATCGGCAAACAAGTCTCTCCTGATTGAAATGCTGAGCAAATGCGAAGCAATCCATCTGGCGGAGTCAGGTTACTGTTCACTTGACTTAATGTGGTGTGACCACATGGGGTCTGGTGCCTTGTCGACATAATGCATGCTTTATACATTACAATCTATATTTGAGGTTGGGAGTGTTCACAGACCCTCAGGGGCCTATCTCCCGGGGGGGAATAGGCCCCTTTGGGTCAGTGAACACCCCCAACAGGAAGAAATAAATTGTGCGTCTAAGTGTGGCTGTGTAGATAGAGGGAGAGAAAGAGGAGAACATCCTTTCTATCCAGAGTGTTTTTTTATTACTTCTTGATGTACATGTTCTTATTCATTTTTTATTTTATTATATATATATTGTTTGAACATGATACAACAAAATTGAACAAAAACAATGAACAAAATAAACTCACTAACAAGCTATGTCCTCTGATAGTGATACAGTATCTCATTCAACCTCCAGCTTTTGATTGACTTGATGAATCACGGTCCAGTGATTCGATCCTTTGATGTGTGTATCCCTCCTGAAATGACCCAGAAATCATGTCATTATTTCCATCTGGTTGCCTTTGTTACTAGCCTAATTCTTGCTTATTCACATATAATTTTGTTTGTATGGCCCCTGGTGTTTCGGAGAATACTGCAACAAACAATGTGATGAGCATAAACGTCTCCGTGCATGTTTGAGCGCACACAACATTTACGGAGCCCTTCAGTCTTACTGAGTGTCCTTCAGTCTCATGCTGTGAAGTTGAAAGGTTGCTGCTGTGCTGAGAGACAGAGGTTTGTGCGAACTCACTGAAAGGGATCATTTATCAGCAGCTCGAACTGCTACAACACATACAGTTCATTTGTATGAAACATGCCACCTGGGACAGGGACGTTCCTTGTCTTCTGTCTGTGAGAGTGGCAGGTAGGGGGTCAGAGTCGGGAAGGTGAGAGGGTGGCAGGGGGTCTAGGATGTTAAACCTAAACCTGCAGTAAAGCACTTCCAGGCCAGCATGTGTCTGGGTGATCCAATCACAAATGGTCAGCTCTAAATAAGCCAGATCACACTTGGCAATAAAATGTGTCTCCACGTGTCTTGGGTGACCACTTGTAAGTCCGATCTCACTTCCCCGCTCTATATATAAATAAACATGTAGTAAACACATGGCTAATACAGCAGACTTCACAACGTAGGATTACAGAAATTTCTGTATTCATTTCCTACATATTAGTTAATTTGGATATATTTTATGAACATAAAAATATTAGGTTATTGTGTAAGACCGACGGTCTCTGGGGACCTCCGTGCTGCCGACACTCCATAGCACACAGTTCTTCAGAAAGCCCGTGATGAGAGCGGGTGAGCACCAGAACAAAAATACCGACACATCACGGATCGTATGATAATAACAACCAAAACACAAGATTCACAGTGATTTCTGTGAAATAAGAAATACTTTGTTTTCAGACGTCATGGATAACGCCAGCAAATGGGTACGTACTTCCGTTTACGCAGAAGCTGGCAGTTGAGTAAGGCGTTTTTGAGAAGTCACGGAACCGGGACAGTCATGGAAGTCACAGGACAGTGTCTGGGAGTCACAGGACAGTGTCTGACTGTCCCGGGACACTCCTCAGGACACTACTAACAGACTTCCTCCGAATGTGGTCTGAGCTATCGGATATCAGTGCATCCTTAATGCGTTTTGGGTGCATTCACACCGGTACTTAGATCTTTCCACGTGTGATCGGATCATCCAACTTACTTACTTACTGCCCATTATGCTTGTTGGCATGTAGGGCAGCAACAAAGGATTTCCACTCTTGTCTGTTTTGGGCCAGTGTCTTTATAGAGCCCCAGGTGTGATGTAGGGTCTTCAGCTCTCCCTCCACCGTCCTGCGCCAGGTATTCTTGGGTTGGCCTCTTTTACGTTTGCCATCTGGTGTCCAGTGAAGGGCAGTTTGCGTGATGTTTTCTTGCTCTCTACGTATTACATGTCCAATCCATTTCCATCGCCTTCTCATAATGATGGTAGCCATGTTGTCATGTTTACACTGGCTGAGTAGAAGTTGATTGGAGATGGTGTTGGGCCAGAATATTCTCTTTATTTTACGTAGGCTTTTGGTGTGGAAGGTCGACAGTTTGTGGAGATCGCTTTCAGTTTTTCGCCAGCACTCAGAGCCGTATAGCAGGGTAGACAGGACACAGCTCTGGTACAGTCCCAGCTTGGTGTTGGTGCTGTACTGGGCAGACTTCCAGACATTGTTTAGTCTCTGTAAGGTGTTTTGGGCCTTGCTGAGTCGGCTTGTGATGTCGTTGCCTGCTCCTCCATCATGGCTGACAATGCTGCCTAGGTAAGTGAAATGGTTGGTCATGGGTAGGTTTGTGTCTTCTATTTGTATCTGCGGGGGGGTTGGGATGTTTAACATCATCAGCTCTGTCTTCATCTGGTTGACCTGTTTGCTGTGCAAAGTTGTTTAGACGACTGGTTTTCTCTTGCATATGCTGATCACCCAAGACACATGTTAAAGGGATACGCCACCGTTTATTGAAATAGGGCTTATCCCGGTCTCTCCTAGCTGTAGATAGGTGGGCCAACACATTTTTTGTGCATCCTTTGTTTTAGTCCGGTGCAACACCGGCAGCTAATTAGCTTAGCGTAGTGAATGGAATCCTATGTTGCCGGTTAGCATGTTGTGTCAAAAACAGCGGAGTCCATGGGTCCATATTTATATAGGTCTATGGTACTGACAGACGCTCCAGGCTGCAGCCATACCCGTCTCCATCTTTCACCTTTGACGCATGCGCGTTAGATGAAATCTAGGTTCGATTTCCTGCCCTGTGACGACAGTAACGTCATTTCAACTGTTCTTTACTCGTACCCACAAACTTGAATTTGTGTTCATAGAGAGATATTGATAGAATGCTATTTGATTTTCTGTGGAAGCATAAGAGGCATTACGTTAAAAAGTCTGTGGTTATTAATAATTATGAGTGTGGTGGTCTAAACTTTTTAGATTTTACCTCTTTAAATAACACTTTCAAGATCAATTGGTTAAAACTGTACTTAACAAACCTTTCTTTCTGGAATACTCTTCCTAATCTTGTTTTCTCTAAGGTGGGAGGTCTCCCTTTCTTATTGTTATGTAATTACAACATCACCAAATCGCCCCTTAAATTGTCAAATTTTCATAAACAAGCATTTTTGGCCTGGCACCTAATTTATAAACACAATTTTAGTCCTCACCAGTACTTTATTTGGAATAACTGCGATATTATTTATAAAAATAAGTCGAAAGTTTTTCCCAAATTGGGTTAGAAATAATTTGATTCTGGTTTCTCAATTAATTAATACTGATGGATATTTGTACTCGTATTCAGAGTTTTTGAGTAAGTACAATATACCTGTCACTCCTCGAGAGTTTGCTATTATAATGGATGCCATCCCTTATGGAGCATTAACTCTTCTCAGAGACTCAGCTAGATCCCAGCTTTCTATGTCAGTAGCTAATCCTTTTGATACAAATATTGGAAATGTTTGTTTTTTAATCTAACTTAATGGTCGGAACAGAAGAATTAGACATCTATTTCAAAATGAGATTGTTTCTCTCCCATACATTGTGCCATACTGGAATGGCCAATTTGTTAATATTCCATGGAAGAAAGTGTGGTCTTTGTCATCTAAATATTTAATAACCAATAAGGTCAAGGATGTGTCTTACAAATTACTTCATCTTTTTTATCCGGTGAAGCTTTATTTAAAAAAAGATGTTTCCTGATATTGACACTTTATGTTCTTTTTGTGGTGCTGAGGAAGAATCTGTCTCTCATTTCTTCTGGGAATGCACATATACAAGTCTGTTCTGGAAGGATTTCTGTATCTTTGTACGCTCATCACTGAGATTTTCTTTGTTATACAAAGATGTTTTATTTGGTCAGCACAACTTTGATAAAGACTTAAAGGACCAATATTTTTTGATAAACCTATTTATTTTTAAAGTTTTTTTTTACACAAATGTAAATTTCAGGATACTAAGCCCTACTTTTTTATTTTTTGTAAGGAACTCAAATCTTACCTGGACACTCTCAGTACATCCAGCAACTCTAAAGCCCTTAAAACTGTCTCACTATGTCATTTGTCTGATATTCTCCTGTCTTTATAACCTGTAACTGTGCTTTCAATTATATTTACTCCTGGCATTGTTTTTGTATGTTCTTAACATTGCAATAAAAAAAAAAAAAAAAAAAAAAAAGTTTGTGTTCATAGTGAAGAATTCGTAGTCGTAGAAATCAGAGTTGTACTCATGAATGTTTACAGTCATAGCTTCTAGAGTCACACTCACATAAAAATACAAATGTAATTTTATTGACTCACGTGTATGAAAACGTAATTGTGCATGCCTGAGTTAATTTACGCACAAATGTTTAAATTACGAATATGAATTCTTAAAGTTGTGCATACATCTTTTTGAAAGCTTTCTTACACCATAGACTACTGGCACTCCTTAACTCTGGTCTAAAGTTTGTTGCCATCTGATCTTCAGCCAACATTGTTTCTGGAATTTCCCTGTGGTTAGACGCTTCGGATGCCGTCAAGCGGGATCTCCGATCGTAATCAGTCCTTCACTGACCAATCAGCATTCATTAGCAGAATGCTAGCGTGGTATGGGCAACAACGACTCAACCTGTAAGAAATCAAAATGGCATAAGTACTCGTTCATTCAACTTTTGACCTATAATCCATGTTGAACTTGCAAAAACTACAATCAAATCTGAGATATCTCAACGACAATCAGGCAAAAGAGACAAATTTAGCCGTCTAGCTCCATAGGGTCCCATTCATTTTGCACTGGATCGTGATCACCCCCAGTGGAACTCTGGTGGAACTGCAACCAAAGTAGGTACAATGCGGCTGAATGGGGAGTGGAACGGCTTTCCGTAGACGGGCTTTGCTCGTACCCACAAACTTGAATTTGTGTTCATAGTGAAGAATTCGTAGTCGTAGAAATCAGAGTTGTACTCATGAATGTTTACAGTCATAGCTTCTAGTCACACTCACATAAAAATACAAATGTAATTTTATTGACTCACGTGTATGAAAACGTAATTGTGCATGCCTGAGTTAATTTACGCACAAATTTTTAAATTGCGAATATGAATTCTTAAAGTTGTGCATACATCTTTTTGAAAGCTTTCTTACACCATAGACTACTGGCACTCCTTAACTCTGGTCTTGTTGCCATCTGATCTTCAGCCAACATTGTTTCTGGAATTCCCTTGTGGTTAGACGGAGAAACGGATAAAAAAATACTACAGTTATCAGAATTGGCAATCAAACGTAGTTTCTCCTCTATGAGTTTTTCCATGCCAGTTGTAAACTATGGATACCATTTGTCATGGGAATTTTCCATAATAGAGATTAATGTTGGAGATATTTGTTATGCATGGTCTTAAACATATAAATGCCTTATATACTGCATGGCTAATTAGCTTAGCGTAGTGAATGGAATCCTATGTTGCCGGTTAGCATGTTGTGAGTAAAAGTGAGCCAACAAAAGACAAAAAAAAACAACCTAATTACATGCACTGAGACAAAAAAATGTGTTGGCCTACCTATCTACAGCTAGGGCAGACCGTGATAAGCCCTATTTCAACAAACGGTGGCGTATCCCTTTAATGCCAGGTCTGAACAGGGCCTCTATTGTTGTTGCATGTGCAGATGGTTTTAGTCGGCACACACGTCTTCACAAAAAAACAGAAGTCACAGTGTCAGAGTTCTTCCGGTATCAGATTCAACCCTGTTGCCAAAATTGAGCTAAAGAAATTGTAAAATAGTGTAATATGATACATAGAGCCTGCAGCTGATGCAGAAGGTAAAACACTGAAAAGGTCTGTTTTTGTTTACAGTTGCAGCGGTTGCGACCCACATGAACTGTGAGTTGAACGGCTTGGAGCCAGCTGTTTGTTTGTCTAACAACATGATTGGTTCAGAACCTGAGGGCTTTGACCTGATCCTCCTCGGAGACATGTTCTACGAAGAGGCCCTCGCCACCAGCCTTCACAGCTGGCTGGACCGCTGCATCAGAACCCAAGGCACCAAAGTCCTGATTGGAGATCCTGGAAGAGCTCCGTTTGAGGAACACGGCATCCGACGTCTCCTGCGTCAGCTGGCTCAGTTTGAGCTGCCTGAGTCTGTCAGAGAGGAGAACTACGGTCTGACCTGCAGCAGTGTTTGGTGCTACCATCCTGAACTCTGAGGACCGGAGAGCATCCTCTGTGCTTTCTTGTTTGAATGTGATAAATGTGAACTCAGCTGCTGTGAGAGGTGTTATGTGTTTGATTTGTACTTATCTTCTTCACTCAGGGTCACTCAGTTCAATTGTCACTTGTTGCCTCCCAATGTATTTTTAATACCCAGGATGCATGTAAACAATACGACAAAGCAAAATCTTTATATGTGGATGTTTCATTTCCTGTACTGTTGCTTTGTAAATAATAATATAATTTACATACAGAATTAATAAGCATTTCTTTATCTTTTTTTAACTTGACACAATGAATTTTGAAGTGCAGTGTACAAAATCCAAAATCCCCATTTGTTTTTTTTTTGGTGCAGAAGTCCCACATCTCTAGCTTTCAAAAGCAAAACAAAGTATAGGAACTACTGACCAATATGGAGACCCCCTATGTTCAATAATTACTGGATGAGTATGTAATTATGAAACAAAGAATCTCATAATTGAATCTGTTTTTTTTATTTTTAAATATTGACTTTGGGCTCCACAGTGACTGATTTTTGTGGTTAAATAAGTAACAGCTTTCTGCTTTTCATTATTTAACACAAAGCTTGGCCCTTGTTTTATAATAAATGTGTCATGCAGCATTCCTTATTATGTAACATTTGATATCTGACTAAGAGCCCTGATGCATTAGTAACTGTCTCCGTAGAGTCCTCTTCAAGAGACAGTAGTAATGTAGTGACAAGTAGCTCAATGGGGAAATCAAAATCTTTAGTGAGTAAACATCTTAAAGAGAAACCAGTTATTTTCTAAAAATAATTATGCTTGTGATCCCACTGTGCAGCAATATAACATGTCATTACTTTTTCATGACTTTCCACAAGCAAAACTGTCATTCCTGGTCTATTGATGTTGTTTTTCATCTCAGAAGAAAATAAGTTTTCAGAAACAGACTATACTATAAAACTATAATGGAATTAACATGGATTTTAAAATATTCATTCTGGGGGAGCCAGTGTGAATATATCCATCTGTCAGCTAGAAAAAAAAGTATTAGTATTCAAGTGTGCTAGTTTGCAGATACTTCCTGTTGGAGCTGCATTGAAAGATTTGAGATTATTCAGATTTAAAGGTTTGGCAGGTTTAACATTAATTTCCCAATCTGTATCTAGTATCACAGCTGGGTTTTTTCTCATCTCAAAGGAGTGTAGAGGAGGAGGGGGTGCAAAATTTGGGGACAGGCACAGATCCCCTGTGGATGTTCAAATTTTACTTAACTGTTCTTTGCATTACTCAACTGCCTATATATTTCTTGTTTCATTAGCTACTAACAAAGTCTAAAGTAAACAAATGACATTGCTATCCTGATTAAACAAACACATGACAATTCCTGTTGACACAGTTCTGTTGTTTCACATTAAACCTCAACATGTAAAACATAACTTTAAGTACTTTTCTGATGGTTCGTTAAATATTAGAGATGGCCTCCGATACTGCCTAAAACGCTGGTATCGGAATCGGGAAGTACTGGAGTTTATGCACCGATCCGAGTATATGTAAGGAGATAACATAGGCACAGGCTAATTATTGCTAACTTAAATGATAGTTAACATTAGTAATTAAACTAAAGAGCTAATGTACATCGAAACTGCCTGCGAGCTTCTCCTGTACTATACGGTAATTCCTCTACAATGCGACAGTAAGTCGCGTGGTTATGGCGCAATCGTTAGCCTATTTTTATAAAAACGTCTGCTACGGAGCCATAACGTCAGGTACAAGGTAATGTAGCCTTGTGTACATTGTCGTGTTTCTTAAGAAATAAACAACGGACAAATCAAGTCTTTAAACGCTTCAGATTTAAAGTTATTGGCTGTCAAAGTGACGCCAAAATGAATTGCAGTCAATGGGATGCTAACGGGGGTGATGAGAACAGGGCTAGCAAAATGGCGGCTTCGCTCTGAGGAGAGAAGCCTGCACCCTTGACGGAGACAAGTGAAGTCTCTTACCAGCACTTTTCCGGTGATGGTTGAGCGTTACTGAGCGTTACTGCGCAGCTGCAAACTGAGCTTCCTGCTGTAGATGTGACGTGACCAACGTGTCTGCAAGTTGTAAGTCTTCTGGTAGCTGTGCCAAGAGGAATCTCAATCAATCCCAATCTATCAGAGACGGAGAGCGTAGGTATATGTAAGGAGATAACATAGGTACAGGCTAATTAAATTGTCAAATTTTCATAAACAAGCATTTTTGGCCTGGCACCTAATTTATAAACACAATTTTAGTCCTCACCAGTACTTTATTTGGAATAACTGCGATATTATTTATAAAAATAAGTTGAAAGTTTTTCCCAAATTGGGTTAGAAATAATTTGATTCTGGTTTCTCAATTAATTAATACTGATGGATATTTGTACTCGTATTCAGAGTTTTTGAGTAAGTACAATATACCTGTCACTCCTCAAGAGTTTGCTATTATAATGGATGCCATCCCTTATGGAGCATTAACTCTTCTCAGAGACTCAGCTAGATCCCAGCTTTCTATGTCAGTAGCTCATCCTTTTGATACAAATATTGGAAATGTTTGTTTTTTAATCTAACTTAATGGTCGGAACAGAAGAATTAGACATCTATTTCAAAATGAGATTGTTTCTCTCCCATACATTGTGCCATACTGGAATGGCCAATTTGTTAATATTCCATGGAAGAAAGTGTGGTCTTTGTCATCTAAATATTTAATAACCAATAAGGTCAAGGATGTGTCTTACAAATTACTTCATCTTTTTTATCCGGTGAAGCTTTATTTAAAAAAGATGTTTCCTAATATTGACACTTTATGTTCTTTTTGTGGTGCTGAGGAAGAATCTGTCTCTCATTTCTTCTGGGAATGCACATATACAAGTCTGTTCTGGAAGGATTTCTGTATCTTTGTACGCTCATCACAGAGATTTTCTTTGTTATACAAAGATGTTTTATTTGGTCAACACAACTTTGATAAAGACTTAAAGGACCAATATTTTTTGATAAACCTATTTATTTTTCTAGCAAAGTTTTTTTTTACACAAATGTAAATTTCAGGATACTAAGCCCTACTTTTTTATTTTTTGTAAGGAACTCAAATCTTACCTGGACACTCTCAGTACATCCAGCAACTCTAAAGCCCTTAAAACTGTCTCACTATGTCATTTGTCTGATATTCTCCTGTCTTTATAACCTGTAACTGTGCTTTCAATTATATTTACTCCTGGCATTGTTTTTGTATGTTCTTAACATTGCAATAAAAAAAAAAAAAATAAAAAAAAAAAAGAAAAGTTTGTGTTCATAGTGAAGAATTTGTAGTCGTAGAAATCAGAGTTGTACTCATGAATGTTTACAGTCATAGCTTCTAGAGTCACACTCACATAAAAATACAAATGTAATTTTATTGACTCACGTGTATGAAAACGTAATTGTGCATGCCTGAGTTAATTTACGCACAAATGTTTAAATTACGAATATGAATTCTTAAAGTTGTGCATACATCTTTTTGAAAGCTTTCTTACACCATAGACTACTGGCACTCCTTAACTCTGGTCTTGTTGCCATCTGATCTTCAGCCAACATTGTTTCTGGAATTCCCCTGTGGTTAGACGGAGAAACGGATAAAAAAATACTACAGTTATCAGAATTGGCAATCAAACGTAGTTTCTCCTCTATGAGTTTTTCCATGCCAGTTGTAAACTATGGATACCATTTGTCATGGGAATTTTCCATAATAGAGATTAATGTTGGAGATATTTGTTATGCATGGTCTTAAACATATAAATGCCTTATATACTGCATGGCTAATTAGCTTAGCGTAGTGAATGGAATCCTATGTTGCCGGTTAGCATGTTGTGAGTAAAAGTGAGCCAACAAAAGACAAAAAAAAACAACCTAATTACATGCACTGAGACAAAAAAATGTGTTGGCCTACCTATCTACAGCTAGGGCAGACCGTGATAAGCCCTATTTCAACAAACGGTGGCGTATCCCTTTAATGCCAGGTCTGAACAGGGCCTCTATTGTTGTTGCATGTGCAGATGGTTTTAGTTGGCACACACGTCTTCACAAAAAAACAGAAGTCACAGTGTCAGAGTTCTTCCGGTATCAGATTCAACCCTGTTGCCAAAATTGAGCTAAAGAAATTGTAAAATAGTGTAATATGATACATAGAGCCTGCAGCTGATGCAGAAGGTAAAACACTGAAAAGGTCTGTTTTTGTTTACAGTTGCAGCGGTTGCGACCCACATGAACTGTGAGTTGAACGGCTTGGAGCCAGCTGTTTGTTTGTCTAACAACATGATTGGTTCAGAACCTGAGGGCTTTGACCTGATCCTCCTCGGAGACATGTTCTACGAAGAGGCCCTCGCCACCAGCCTTCACAGCTGGCTGGACCGCTGCATCAGAACCCAAGGCACCAAAGTCCTGATTGGAGATCCTGGAAGAGCTCCGTTTGAGGAACACGGCATCCGACGTCTCCTGCGTCAGCTGGCTCAGTTTGAGCTGCCTGAGTCTGTCAGAGAGGAGAACTACGGTCTGACCTGCAGCAGTGTTTGGTGCTACCATCCTGAACTCTGAGGACCGGAGAGCATCCTCTGTGCTTTCTTGTTTGAATGTGATAAATGTGAACTCAGCTGCTGTGAGAGGTGTTATGTGTTTGATTTGTACTTATCTTCTTCACTCAGGGTCACTCAGTTCAATTGTCACTTGTTGCCTCCCAATGTATTTTTAATACCCAGGATGCATGTAAACAATACGACAAAGCAAAATCTTTATATGTGGATGTTTCATTTCCTGTACTGTTGCTTTGTAAATAATAATATAGTTTACATACAGAATTAATAAGCATTTCTTTTTCTTTTTTTAACTTGACACAATGAATTTTGAAGTGCAGTGTACAAAATCCAAAATCCCCATTTGTTTTTTTTTTGGTGCAGAAGTCCCACATCTCTAGATTTCAAAAGCAAAACAAAGTATAGGAACTACTGACCAATATGGAGACCCCCTATGTTCAATAATTACTGGATGAGTATGTAATTATGAAACAAAGAATCTCATAATTGAATCTGTTTTTTTTATTTTTAAATATTGACTTTGGGCTCCACAGTGATTGATTTTTGTGGTTAAATAATTAACAGCTTTCTGCTTTTCATTATTTAACACAAAGCTTGGCCCTTGTTTTATAATAAATGTGTCATGCAGCATTCCTTATTATGTAACATTTGATATCTGACTAAGAGCCCTGATGCATTAGTAACTGTCTCCGTAGAGTCCTCTTCAAGAGACAGTAGTAATGTAGTGACAAGTAGCTCAATGGGGAAATCAAAATCTTTAGTGAGTAAACATCTTAAAGAGAAACCAGTTATTTTCTAAAAATAATTATGCTTGTGATCCCACTGTGCAGCAATATAACATGTCATTACTTTTTCATGACTTTCCACAAGCAAAACTGTCATTCCTGGTCTATTGATGTTGTTTTTCATCTCAGAAGAAAATAAGTTTTCAGAAACAGACTATACTATAAAACTATAATGGAATTAACATGGATTTTAAAATATTCATTCTGGGGGAGCCAGTGTGAATATATCCATCTGTCAGCTAGAAAAAAAAGTATTAGTAATCAAGTGTGCTAGTTTGCAGATACTTCCTGTTGGAGCTGCATTGAAAGATTTGAGATTATTCAGATTTAAAGGTTTGGCAGGTTTAACATTAATTTCCCATTCTGTATCTAGTATCACAGCTGGGTTTTTTCTCATCTCAAAGGAGTGTAGAGGAGGAGGGGGTGCAAAATTTGGGGACAGGCACAGATCCCCTGTGGATGTTCAAATTTTACTTAACTGTTCTTTGCATTACTCAACTGCCTATATATTTCTTGTTTCATTAGCTACTAACAAAGTCTAAAGTAAACAAATGACATTGCTATCCTGATTAAACAAACACATGACAATTCCTGTTGACACAGTTCTGTTGTTTCACATTAAACCTCAACATGTAAAACATAACTTTAAGTACTTTTCTGATGGTTCGTTAAATATTAGAGATGGCCTCCGATACTGCCTAAAACGCTGGTATCGGAATCGGGAAGTACTGGAGTTTATGCACCGATCCGAGTATATGTAAGGAGATAACATAGGCACAGGCTAATTATTGCTAACTTAAATGATAGTTAACATTAGTAATTAAACTAAAGAGCTAATGTACATCGAAACTGCCTGCGAGCTTCTCCTGTACTATACGGTAATTCCTCTACAATGCGACAGTAAGTCGCGTGGTTATGGCGCAATCGTTAGCCTATTTTTATAAAAACGTCTGCTACGGAGCCATAACGTCAGGTACAAGGTAATGTAGCCTTGTGTACATTGTCGTGTTTCTTAAGAAATAAACAACGGACAAATCAAGTCTTTAAACGCTTCAGATTTAAAGTTATTGGCTGTCAAAGTGACGCCAAAATGAATTGCAGTCAATGGGATGCTAACGGGGGTGATGGGAACAGGGCTAGCAAAATGGCGGCTTCGCTCTGAGGAGAGAAGCCTGCACCCTTGACGGAGACAAGTGAAGTCTCTTACCAGCACTTTTCCGGTGATGGTTGAGCGTTACTGAGCGTTACTGCGCAGCTGCAAACTGAGCTTCCTGCTGTAGATGTGACGTGACCAACGTGTCTGCAAGTTGTAAGTCTTCTGGTAGCTGTGCCAAGAGGAATCTCAATCAATCCCAATCTATCAGAGACGGAGAGCGTAGGTATATGTAAGGAGATAACATAGGTACAGGCTAATTATTGCTATTATCGCTCTGAGGAGAGAAGCCTGCCCCCTTGGAGCGAAGTCGCGATGGCGCCATTTTGCTAACCCCGTATCCATCACCCCCGTTAGCATCCCATTGACTGCCATTCATTTTGGCGTCACTTTGACAGCCAATAACTTTACATCTGAAGCGTTTACAGACTTGATTTGTCCATCGTTTATTTCTAAAGAAACACGACAATGTATAAAAGGCTCCATTACCTTGTACCTCACGTTATGGCTCCGTAGCAGACGTTTTTATAAAAATAGGCTAACGATTGTGTCATAACCAAGCGACTTACTGTCGCATAGTAGAGGAATTACCGTATAGTACAGGAGAAGCTCGCAGGCAGTTTCAACGTACATTAGCTGTTTAGTTTAATTACTAATATTAACTAGCATTTTAGTTAGCAATAATTAGCCTGTACCTATGTTATCTCCTTACATATACCTACGCTCTCCGTCTCTGCAAGATTGGGAATGATTGAGATTTCTCTTGCCACAGCTACCAGAAGACTTACAACTTGCAGACACGTTGGTCACGTCACATCTACGGCGGGAAGCTCAGTTTGCAGCTGCGCAGTAACGCTCAACCATCACCGGAAAAGTGCTGGTAAAAGACTTCACTTGTCTCCGTCAAAAACAGCGGAGTCCATGGGTCCATATTTATATAGGTCTATGGTACTGACAGACGCTCCAGGCTGCAGCCATACCCGTCTCCATCTTTCACCTTTGACGCATGCGCGTTAGATGAAATCTAGGTTGGATTTCCTGCCCTGTGACGACAGTAACGTCATTTCAACTGTTCTTTACTCGTACCCACAAACTTGAATTTGTGTTCATAGAGAGATATTGATAGAATGCTATTTGATTTTCTGTGGAAGCATAAGAGGCATTACGTTAAAAAGTCTGTGGTTATTAATAATTATGAGTGTGGTGGTCTAAACTTTTTAGATTTTACCTCTTTAAATAACACTTTCAAGATCAATTGGTTAAAACTGTACTTAACAAACCTTTCTTTCTGGAATACTCTTCCTAATCTTGTTTTCTCTAAGGTGGGAGGTCTCCCTTTCTTATTGTTATGTAATTACAACATCACCAAATCGCCCCTTAAATTGTCAAATTTTCATAAACAAGCATTTTTGGCTTGGCACCTAATTTATAAACACAATTTTAGTCCTCACCAGTACTTTATTTGGAATAACTGCGATATTATTTATAAAAATAAGTCGAAAGTTTTTCCCAAATTGGGTTAGAAATAATTTGATTCTGGTTTCTCAATTAATTAATACTGATGGATATTTGTACTCGTATTCAGAGTTTTTGAGTAAGTACAATATACCTGTCACTCCTCAAGAGTTTGCTATTATAATGGATGCCATCCCTTATGGAGCATTAACTCTTCTCAGAGACTCAGCTAGATCCCAGCTTTCTATGTCAGTAGCTCATCCTTTTGATACAAATATTGGAAATGTTTGTTTTTTAATCTAACTTAATGGTCGGAACAGAAGAATTAGACATCTATTTCAAAATGAGATTGTTTCTCTCCCATACATTGTGCCATACTGGAATGGCCAATTTGTTAATATTCCATGGAAGAAAGTGTGGTCTTTGTCATCTAAATATTTAATAACCAATAAGGTCAAGGATGTGTCTTACAAATTACTTCATCTTTTTTATCCGGTGAAGCTTTATTTAAAAAAAGATGTTTCCTGATATTGACACTTTATGTTCTTTTTGTGGTGCTGAGGAAGAATCTGTCTCTCATTTCTTCTGGGAATGCACATATACAAGTCTGTTCTGGAAGGATTTCTGTATCTTTGTACGCTCATCACAGAGATTTTCTTTGTTATACAAAGATGTTTTATTTGGTCAGCACAACTTTGATAAAGACTTAAAGGACCAATATTTTTTGATAAACCTATTTATTTTTCTAGCAAAGTTTTTTTTTACACAAATGTAAATTTCAGGATACTAAGCCCTACTTTTTTATTTTTTGTAAGGAACTCAAATCTTACCTGGACACTCTCAGTACATCCAGCAACTCTAAAGCCCTTAAAACTGTCTCACTATGTCATTTGTCTGATATTCTCCTGTCTTTATAACCTGTAACTGTGCTTTCAATTATATTTACTCCTGGCATTGTTTTTGTATGTTCTTAACATTGCAATAAAAAAAAAATAATAAAAAATAAAAAAAGTTTGTGTTCATAGTGAAGAATTCGTAGTCGTAGAAATCAGAGTTGTACTCATGAATGTTTACAGTCATAGCTTCTAGAGTCACACTCACATAAAAATACAAATGTAATTTTATTGACTCACGTGTATGAAAACGTAATTGTGCATGCCTGAGTTAATTTACGCACAAATGTTTAAATTACGAATATGAATTCTTAAAGTTGTGCATACAACTTTTTGAAAGCTTTCTTACACCATAGACTACTGGCACTCCTTAACTCTGGTCTAAAGTTTGTTGCCATCTGATCTTCAGCCAACATTGTTTCTGGAATTTCCCTGTGGTTAGACGCTTCGGATGCCGTCAAGCGGGATCTCCGATCGTCATCAGTCCTTCACTGACCAATCAGCATTCATTAGCAGAATGCTAGCATGGTATGGGCAACAACGACTCAACCTGTAAGAAATCAAAATGGCATAAGTACTCGTTCATTCAACTTTTGACCTATAATCCATGTTGAACTTGCAAAAACTACAATCAAATCTGAGATATCTCAACGACAATCAGGCAAAAGAGACAAATTTAGCCGTCTAGCTCCATAGGGTCCCATTCATTTTGCACTGGATCGTGATCACCCCCAGTGGAACTCTGGTGGAACTGCAACCAAAGTAGGTAAGATGCGGCTGAATGGGGAGTGGAACGGCTTTCCGTAGACGGGCTTTGCTCGTACCCACAAACTTGAATTTGTGTTCATAGTGAAGAATTCGTAGTCGTAGAAATCAGAGTTGTACTCATGAATGTTTACAGTCATAGCTTCTAGTCACACTCACATAAAAATACAAATGTAATTTTATTGACTCACGTGTATGAAAACGTAATTGTGCATGCCTGAGTTAATTTACGCACAAATTTTTAAATTGCGAATATGAATTCTTAAAGTTGTGCATACATCTTTTTGAAAGCTTTCTTACACCATAGACTACTGGCACTCCTTAACTCTGGTCTTGTTGCCATCTGATCTTCAGCCAACATTGTTTCTGGAATTCCCCTGTGGTTAGACGGAGAAACGGATAAAAAAATACTACAGTTATCAGAATTGGCAATCAAACGTAGTTTCTCCTCTATGAGTTTTTCCATGCCAGTTGTAAACTATGGATACCATTTGTCATGGGAATTTTCCATAATAGAGATTAATGTTGGAGATATTTGTTATGCATGGTCTTAAATGCCTTATATACTGCATGGCACATGCTGTTGATGTTAGGGGCCTGGGTCATGGGGGGGGGGGGGGGGGGGGGGTCATTGGAAACATTTGGGTGTGTCACTATGATGTATATAATATTATTTTTGTCCAAACCCCCCTAACTTAGGTGGGTTTGGGGGCAGCGGTGGTGGACTGTGAAGTGAGGTTTAAAGGGGTTTATAATTGGAATTGCAAAATGTGCCAATTTGTGTGGCCATCAGAGGCCCCTTATTTTGGGAGGCCCCGAGCCTTAGCCTGGTATCCCTCTCCAGACAGAGCACACAGTAATACCATCCCACATTCTTAAGACTAACAGCGTGTCCTTGAATTGATACACAGTATTCCTTCTCTCCGTATCTTTCTTCTCTAGACCTCTATCTGCTGAGAATTAAAAGTTGAAGGCCAAATCAGTTCGCTTTTTGGGTAACATTTAAGAGTAACATTTCACCTCTCTTGGGATCCGGCAGTTTGAACACTTTCACAGGAGAAGCAGAAAGGACAAAGAATCACATTGCACATTTATTCACAATACAATAACAGCGTACAATTCTATTACCCAATCAAACCTAAAAGAGGATTATTATCATCTGTTGATGAATGTCTATACAGCAGATTTTCCTCAGCATTATTGAAATAATAAAAACTGAAATTCTATTTTAGTGATATGTTTTATATATATATTATGTGATAATCAGTTCCCACAGTAACTAAGAAAGCAACAGCCCCAACATGTCTAACAAGAAGAACCGGTGACTGTGAGTCTGAGCAGATTTTGAGCAAAGAACAAAACCTTGAGCAAAATCTGGCCCATAGTTATTTTTTACTTATATTTATTTTATTTTATAATAATAATAATAATGGGAGAGTGCATCAGTGATCGAATATTGAGTTTTTCTCCAGTGTGGGAGGACAAAAATAACAGATTAATGTTAATTAATGTTAATAATATGTTCCACACTGAGTATCGTGTATGGTTACCCGTAACCGTATCTGTATGTATGTACTGTATGTGTGTCCATGATTGGGGGCGTGTTTTGGGGGAAAGGTAACCGGCACGTCACACGCACATGGTATGGGAAGGGGGGTTACGGCACAGAGTGTTACGGAAAATGTTGATGTCCTATGACTGGTTCAGATTCAACTGGAGTGTCTAAGGATAGAACCCAATACCTAAACATACAGTTCCTACAGTTTAATTATTTGACTGTTAGGATAATTATTTATCACAGAATGGACAAAATCACTGGAGTTGTTTCTTTAAGCTTATTTTACTTGTGCACGCAGAGTCAGTTTACAGCACTTCAGTGTAAGTACAGAAAATGACTGAAGAGTGTTCTCAACAGTGGCTTTTTAAAGGAGTTGGGAGTCAAGTTGGTTATTCGGTTTGGCAGACCCTCCTCCAAAGCGCACCGAAGGAGGGTCTGGCTACTCCACATAGCATTCGGGGATGGGAGGAAAACGTGCTCTGGTTTAATGGCATTTCTTTAAACCAATCAGAATCGTCATGGGCGGAGATAGTCTAGCTCAGGGGGTCTTCAACGTTGTTTAGGCCAAGGACTCCATAATTGAAAGAGAGACGGAGCAGGGACCACCTACTACTTATATTGTATAAAGATTTAGTTTCATATTAAACTGGGCTGGATAGATGAAAATGGATGGATCAGTATTTATATTTATACATCATGTTTTAATGTGAAACATACATGTGAAAAGCACAGCGTATTCTTAAGCTCAACTAAAGAGAATCATCAATATTGTGTAAATTAAATGTTTTTTTGTTTGTTTTTTTACTAATAGGCCGATTTATTTTTGCTAATAATATGTCGGATTCATGGTAATGTCTATTTTCAGGCATATTCTATTTTTTTTTAAAAAGCAATAACAAAAACTTTCAAAGAAATATCAAACAAAAATTTGGTGGCCCCCCTGCAGCAACTCTGAGGACCCCGTAGGGGCTCCGGACCATCTGTTGGAGATGGTGGATGGAGATCTCTGGTCTAGATAGATGTGTCTCAATTTACCATGCAGAGATCTGAGGAGCAGTCAACAATAGTCCTCGTAAATCCACCGAATTTAAAATTACAAAACAAAAAAAGAGGAAGGAAACGGAAAATACATGCATGTGGTGGAATTTCCTGCAGCACCAGAGCAATCCTGGAAGTAGCCGAGCCTCTCCCCCTTTTGATATATAGCCTATTATGCTCTTGTGATAATCATGTTGTGTTTTGACATTCTACAAATGTTATAGAAGTTCTGACCATATGGACCACATTAGGGATTGTTTATATAGAGGCCCTGGTGCAGGATGTAACATTTACCTAGACTAGGGTAACACAGAGAGGGTGGGGATATACCTTTCACTACAACATACAAACCACAATGATTGGTCAATGCCTGTGCTATATGCAGATATCATTCTATATGTCATGTACACATATGGAAATCATTTGTACTACTATAATATGTCTTTCAGTTTGGAGCTTTATGCTTATTAACTGAGCTCATGGAAGTCATCTCAGCACATACGGTCTTTGTTTTCAGTCATTTCTCGGTCAGGAAGTCTGTCTGCAGAGCAACAGCTTCACAACAGACTCCTGTACGATTTAATTTGCTTGATTTTGTAAAGTACATGCATGAACATAACCATCCAGAGCGGAGTACGTGCCTGTTTTCTTCAACGCAAGCATAATCTGATCTGATGATCTGCTCTCTCTCTCTCTGAATTTGTCTTTTGTGGACTACATTGGATTATTCTTACAACTCAGCTCCTCACAGCTGACTCATGGGACGCATTATGCAATAATGAGGCATTAAAGGAATCATCATGGACCCTTTTAACCATGCACTCTTGAACTCTAGCAACAACTACCTCAGATCTGACGCAGAATAAATAACATAATCCATGCGGAGACGTTTGGACCCTTGATCAAGTTTGCCAGTCTTTTTCAGTGTGACAGATGAATATAAATTATACTCGGAAAGTGACTTTATTTCTGGTAAAAAACAGTAAAACAGACAGTTTCAAACAGTAAAATTAAACAAGAATGGTGACAGCTTCTTTCAAATTAACTATCAGTGCATTAAACACTTGATCACATTTCTTGTTTCTTATTATAAAAATAGTATATAAGATGCAAATATTATATAAAAAAAGCATTCTTAAAGTACAAAAATATGAATATATAAATATGTAGCTGAAATATATAATATCTCTAAAAATGAAGATTTTGCATAAAATGTTGTGAGACATTCTGAATTAGTACCATGTGGATGACATGACAGATTTTACAGTCAGGTTAATAACTTACAATTTGATTTGCAAACTGAAAAGAACATGTGACCTGTGACCACAGTAAAACTTGTTTGACAGACTGTTGAAAGAAATGTATACAAACTTGCAAACAATTCCATTTATTCCTACAGTACAAAAATACAAAGACATCATTTTTGGAGGAAAATTACTCGGATGAAGAAATGTCTCAGATAGATGACAATATTTGACTTAAAAACTGTCTAATGCCAACAACACATCAGCCTGTTGAGCTAGCCGTCCATGGGTGGCTGTGTCCTCTCCATGTATTTCTTCTGAAACTCGTAAAAGAGGCTGCCGGTCTTGGTCAAGGGACAATACTTCTTCTCAGGATTTGGAAACCATGTACCTATGGTGCAGTTCATTTATAATTATTAGAAGAAGAAAAAACTGATTTTTTTAAAGAATTTACATATACCATGTTTTAGTTGTATTTGTTACCTTTTGCACTCGTGACAGTTTTGTTTGGGCTCTTGTCCTTTCCTTCAACAAGGTCAGCCTTGTCTGAAAAACAAAACAAAAAACTGTTTTAAAAAAATTAAAAAAGCATACAACAGTGGGCTGGCTAGAGTTCGAAAAGATGTCATACAAATGGTCAGCAACACCAGCAGTCAAGGCTGATTGGTTGGTTGCCTTCTACTGGACATGACTGGCCTGAGACGAAATCAGGGAAGGACACAAAATACTAAAATTGCTGTAGTACCTCTTTAATCTCAATATTATGATTTACCTGGAACAGGATCGTTGGTTTCCTTTGTCCCGTTGGAACCATCTTTGAAGTTGAAGGTATTGGGTAAGACACTGAACTTCAGGATATTGTTCTGGAGAGGCGGGGCAGGACGGCCTCCATTTTCAGCCTCGCTTCTCTCTTGTTTAGCGGGCTGGCCGAGTGTGACAGTGTATTTCTTCCTCCTCTCCTCTCCACGTTTGAGTCTATTAGAGAGGGACCTCCTCTTCCGACTCAGGCAGGGCTTAGTATTTCCATTCCCGATCCTCATTTCAGAGGAAACTTGCAGCTGGTGAGTGTTAGCGGGGCCAGCTGTTTTAGCTTTCTTGAGACTCCCCCCAAATAAAGAGGCAAAAGTACACATTGGTTTCAGTTTGCTTCTGCGCCTAATTTTAGTTGGTGGCAAACTTCTGCTCCATTTGTCGAAAAGATTTCGGTTGACTGTGTGTCTCCCTGTTGGGGCAGTTTCACTGGACATTCTCTTCAAGGGACTGAGTTTCACAGTGATCACTTTTGGAGGCTTTGGTACTGCACCAGCCTCTGGATATGAAATATGGCTCTTTCTGTCGCCAATTAAAACACACTTGTTTCGTGGCGTTGAGCCGTACGGTACCAGTTCTACAGTTCTAACGTTTGAGGCTGAAAATTCATCAGCAGTCGCATCAACAAAAAACATTCCACATTTTGAAGTGCCCTCAAGGACACGCTGTGAATCCATATCAAGGGATTTGCATTTCTTAGATTTCTTAAAGATTGGAAAAAAACTATCTTGACTGCTTGATCTCTTTCTTTTTCTTTTAACAGTTTCATGTTTACCGCTCCAAGCTTTCTGGGGGGCATCCGTCATACTAATTTGATTTTGTTCTTCTTCGTTTTCTAATGATGACTCTGTCACAGTTGTAGATGTCAGCCAAGCTTGTCCACAATTCTCTTTAAGGTCTGACATCTTGCTGGCAACTTCACTTTCATTGCTGTCACTACTGACCGAAGTACATGACTGCATACTCCATGTAGATTTCAACTGATCTTGTACACAGTCCACGTTAGGGTCCGACTGAATTTCAGTGTCACTTTTGAAAAATGAGTTGGTTTCTTTCTCGTCTGAACTGCTCGACTGGCTATCTTCTGTCAATTCAACCGGAGCTCGTTCGGAATCACTTTCAAAGTCTGGCTTCAGGTTGGGAATGTCATCTTTACTGCTGGACAGATCATCTTCGTTTTCACTTACGAGTACAGTGTTTGACTGGCTACTATTTATGCTTATCTGGGAAATGTTCTGTGGTTCTTTGTCAGAATGCGAGTGAGGTTTTTCGTCATCTTCTGTAAAGTCAACGGTGTAACCGAGTTCATTGCATAGCTCAGGCCAACGACGTGTTATAACCTGACTGTTATCATTCTCCTCATCCTCCGCTTGATTCCCGTCTTCCGTGCCCACGTTGAATTTGCTGTCAGAGCTGATCACACACAGTTTCTCTTTCCTTTGTACGTCCATCTCTTCCTTATCGAAGATCTTGTGAGTAATAAAATCACTTTGCTTATACTCGCACTGGCATTTACTCAAAGAAGCTGTGTTTGACCCCCACATCATTTCCATCCACCTTGGAATGCAGCAAACCTGTTCTATGGAACAGTCTGACTCTTTCCAGTCCAGTTTTGTGTCACTCAATGTGGCATTTACAACGTCAGGTAGCTCATCATCCACAGGGCTTTTAGTGACTCTCTCTGGCTGGTTGTCCATGTCCATACTCTGTGGCAGCTTGCTTTGTGTTTGCTCAAAAATAGCTTTGGCCTTTTCAGGAGACAAAACTTGGATTCCAAATGAGTAACATGGGTCACTGGAATCTGCGCTCTCCATTGTATTAGGAGAGGCAGCTTGCGTTTGAGTCGCTTCAACAGCGGAGTCTTGTTTTTCTTCCCTTGGGTCAAACGGATTAAGCTCTTCTGATGACATCTTGTCCGACACCTCTTTTAAAATTTGTGCAGAAATTCCGTTGTCGGTCTCGACCTGATCTGGCTGGCTGGCACTCTCAAGTGTGTGAAGATGATGCTTCAAAGACGGAGGGAAGCCCATCTCTTTGTCAATGTCATCTAGCTGCTCACTGACATTTAACCACAATGATTTGAAGGGCAGTTCTGAATAAACTTCATTGTGTTTTAGGACATGGTAGCTGTTGAGTTTATTTAGCTTTACATAGGACAATATGACAGAGTCTGTTGTTACATGCTCGTCGTGGAATTCTACAACATCCCTGCTTAAATTCCTGTACCAGCCTGTCCTGAGCTTATCTGCCAACTCTGTACAATTGCCCTTCCAATACATGTTTAGTAATTCGTTTACAGAAAAAGACTTTGTATGGTCATTTAACTCTTTTTCAGCCACTTCTATCAATTTAGTTAATTCGACACGTGTCAGTGGGGTTGCTGGGAGTGAGGAAAGCTCATAAACCTTTTTTGCATCTTTTGGCATCTTACGTTTACCCATATCCCTGCTTTGGCTCACTGGCACTTCTGAGGTTACTGATTGTTGAGCAGGTGGTGCAACATGATGGTCTACTTGCGGTTCAGATCCTGTGTCAACTGGACATAATTGTTTTTCCGAGTCTTGAGCCTCAGCTGCAGATTCGTTGGACCTAATTTGATTTGGGTTTTCTAGGTCAAGATTAGATCCTGCTTTGAAATGCACGGCCGGGTTGTTTTCAGCGGGAAATAATTTTCCAGGATTACTTGATGACTCATCTGTTGTGGTGCCCTCGGACAATTGACTGATTTTGTCCGAACAGGTTTGCTGGCTGGCAACCTGGTAGCTTTCATGGGACAATGGTTGTACAACAGCAACAGCTCTTGTGCGACCAGGAGATGAGTGAATGGAGCTGTCATTTGCCTTAACTGAAGAGAGCTTTTCAAGCCTTTCACAGTCGTTTGCTACAGATGATTGGGTCTTATTCCTACGTGATGAAGTGCCACTAAGCAACTGGACCAGTTTAGATGCATAATTTACAGTGACAGTTGTTGTCAAAGGTTGTAAATTTTGATTAGACTTTGTCCTACTGACCTCACTGACAAACTGCTTCCCTCCGCAAGGTGAACTAGTATACACTGGAGGATGACCATCTGAGCCAACAGGGAAAGAGTTGCGTAGATCATCTGCAATTCTTGCGATAATCTGCTCAGGGTTGGTTTCATACTGCCTGCTAAATGAATTTGAGAAAGAAGAGGAGGTGGCCTGTACCCCACTGTTATGTGCGGAGTATTGCGGAGTTTTCTGACTGCAGAAAGCATTCAAATGCTGTAAAGCTGACAATGACTTTGTTGTACTGCCGTTCCCTACGGAAGAATCATAACTTGGTGGAGGGATGGAAGGAGAGAAGCAATGTTGAGTGCCGTTTGGTCTTTGATTGTGGTTATGAGCAGTCTGTCTGCTATGTGCAGCAACAGGCACTAATGTGCCCATGTAAACCACCTTTTGTTGTGGATGCGAGGTAGCTGTTGTACTGTTTGCTGAAACAGACTTAGTTGACTCTCCATTTACACTGTAAAACAAGCTGTTCTGATCCCCGTGATGTTGGGGATCAGGCACAATTTTACCGTTCTGTATCCTTATTGAATGGTTCCCATGAACTCTAAGTGATTGGTTCCATTGTGCTGACATGTTTTGCTGAGGGTATGTAGCGTTTGCTATCATCATGTTGGGTGGGCTTTGGGTCGATGAATTCTGAGCAGAGTTCTGATAATGAAAATCTTGCTGAAATCCATAAGTGACCAGTGAACTAGGGTTTCCACTTTGTGTATTAGTAGATGAGTGTTGCAAGTTGCCGGTTAACACTTTCAGGAAATTGTTATTCTCTCCAGCCGGATGCTGATAAGAAACTTCCTGATGAGGAAGTGCTGAGGTCTGCCTATTTGATGGCTGTCTGTTAAAGTAAGCTCCATTGTGATAGGTGAAATTAGCACTTTGTGGTGGTCGGGCTGTGGTGGTATTTGCAGTCCAAGTTTGTTGATTGCTCGTTGTGGTGTAGGTAAACTGATCAGCAGCCTGCGAGGATTGTGAAGGCTGTCCAACCTGTCGGTACTGTCCATTCATCCATGCACAAGACTGCATTTTTGTCCCCTGTTGAAGTAGTAGGTTGAAGCGGTTACTTTCCTGAAAGAGAAGAAGATAATAGAAATTTACATCTTGGCAAGTTTTTCATAACTACAACACAATTATTCCTTGTACTCAACTGTTGTAGACTTCTAGTCTGTTCTGCTGTTCCTTTAAAATAGATGACCATGTAAAAGAATATTTTGTTGAAGAAAACTCTTTGACCGATTACTGCATCCCCGAAGTATTCCTCTAATCAAGGGACAAAAATATCAACAAATAATAAATAAAAAAATAACGTTTTTTACTTTTCACCGTAATCTAAGAAATTAAGGAGCATTTCCAAATCTGTGCGCAAATTTTATTAACTGTTCACTTGGCTTTGCTGTGCCCACAGATCTATAAACTGTGCACAAGGATTCACAATCTGTGCCCTCCGATTTAGTTTTTTTTCCGTGTTAGTAGCGAATGGAGTGGACCTTTCTGCTAACATAGCTCCCAAGGATGTAAGCTATTATTTTTCTAATTTTCACATTGTAACAACACATTGGTTAAGGTCCTGAGGGGTAAGAGTGAGGTAGTTGTAATTGGTTTTGTTAAAAAATGCCGAACGTTATGCTGTATTTTTGTTTTTGAAGATTAAGATGAGCTAATATAGTCTAACGCCAGCTGGCACTTGTTGCCCTAGCAACGGTAAACATTCAAGTAGTGGGCTGAATGAACGGAACTAGAGTGTGGTCAAGCTACATTGTAAATTTGGATCGACACCCATAATATCATTCAATACCATCCAATTATTCATTGTAAGCCCATTAGGTCTAGTTTTCTGTTAACCAGAATAATATTTGTCCATCTTATTTCTCCCGCTCTTCCATGTAGAAATCACACTACTTAAATATATGTATAGCCTAGGGCTGGGAATTTTTTTTTCGATTTTTTCGATTTTTTTTTTTTTTTAGGTTTTATTAGCTCAATCCAAATACAGTATAAATAATTTGGATGTTTAACTATCATTGTTGCACACTGCACAGTGACTTTTCAGTTAGAGAAAGGGTTTGCCTTTGCAATTTTGTTTATGTTGATGCACTTTAATTAAATACAATAAATATATATTTTTAAAATATATTTACAGTTCGCAGTTATTTTGTTTTAAATGGAAGGGGGGGGGGAAATCGAATTGAATCGTAAATCGAGTTTTTTATGAAAAAATCCCAGATTCTTTTAGGAAAAAAAAAAATTAATAAAAAAAAAAAAACGCCCAGCTCTAGTATAGCCTATATAACAAAATATGAAATCAAAATCACAACATCATAAACCAATAACAGTGTGTCAGTTGTGGCTTTTGCGTTTGTATTGTAGCTTTTGCATTTGGGTTGTGACTTTTGCATTTGTGTTGAACCATTTCAGCCATCGTACAAAGCCAATGCCAAACAAAATATTAAGAGGTGGATCCATCTTATCTTTACAAATATTCCCACTGCTCAATAATCGACTCACATATGGCAACATGTGAATGACCCAAAGTGATTTAAGCAGGGGCGCCGCCAGGAATTTTGGGCCCCATGACAAAAAATCTAATTGGGCCCCCTCTGCGCAGCTGTTGTCACCACATCTCTAGGACCTAACTGTCCCATCAAAAGCTTTACATAACTCTAATTAAAGGCTTGCAACTGTCTTGCTTCTTGTAGTTCAATACTAGTACTAGCACAATATTTACTGCTGGTGATTTGTACATGCATGCAAGTCTAGTATGCAGTTCACTATTTGATGCAAGATTTACAGCAACCATAAGAAATGTGCTGGAGGCCATCTTATACAGTCTCAATGTATTTTTATTGTAAAATTTGACAAAATGGAAAATTCTCTTAACAAAATTATTATTATTATTAAATATGAATTAAAGATTTACGAACAAACTTAAATATATAAATACATATTAACTGCCCTTCATGATGCCCTATAGATATTAAGCCAACAGGTTAATATCACTCACAGACTATAGGCTACCCACCTTTCTTGGTGAAAAACTGGGTTAAAGTTTGACACCCTTTCCTTTGTCTTTCCTCTCTCTCTTTTCTCTCTTTCTTTTTTTGAAAACCAGATTTTGATTCGACGTTACTTTGTGGTCACTGCAGTTCTGGCGCATCTACTGACTGCAACTAAACACCATTGCCACTGAGTGCGCTAAGGCAGGACCAAACCAGTTCATGCAGATACAGGGGGGTAGTCGTTTAATATGGATGTTTACTTATGGAGGGGGATGGTCACAGGACTGACCCATTGCCACTCTTTGTCCCCACTCCTGAACGCCTCTGCCTTGTCCAACCATACATACATACATATATGCCACATTTAGCTTCTAAAGCTCCGCTTTTGTCTCTCTGGTCCTCAGTGTGTGTGTGTGTGTGTGTGTGTATATATATATATATATATATATATATATATATATATATATATATATATATATATATATATATATATATATATATATATATATATATATATATATATATATAGCAGAACATAACGTAATCTCGGAGATTATTCTTTCAGAGCTGAACCGGGCAGATACATCAGTTTTCATCAGACTCACCCTGGGTTGGGTTAATTAAGTCGCCCAAAATGCCCCCACAAATAAAATCCCCTACTTCACCGTCAAGCCACTAAACCTGTATGGAAAGAACACCTCTGCTGAAATGTTAAATTTGTTAAAGATGATACGACATGAGACCTCCACCTTTGGTTTTGATTAATTCTACAAGCAGCAATACCACAGGCCAAGCAATTGGCCGTTCCAAACAGGCACGTTTTCAATGGGCACTGCACTAGTATTTTTAAATAACAAGATAAAAGCCTCTTTGCTTGATTATTGTTTTTGATGTTTGTTTGCTTAGAAAGACACAAATATTACATATCGATACAGAAGTACCAAAACAAGCATGCTGTGTCTGTCATTGATTAAGTCCATCACTTGGTTGTATTTTTCTGCAGCTCTAGCACAGAAAAAAAACAAAACACACTCAACAAAAAAGGAACAGTTGTAAACTTGGAATTAGGAGCTGTGTTCCGTGGCAGTAGCATTGTGTTGACAGTTCCTCACTTAATCCACTCTGTGAAGTGAATGGACTCGGTCATGATAGTACACACAACCTGTGACATTCAGCTGTTTATACACAAGTGTTGCGAGTGGTAATCCATAAAATCCCCCCCAAATCCCCTTAATCACAGCTAGTTGATTCTGAACAAAAAGAGGAGGAAGGAGAGCTCTCAGCCTGAGAGGTGATGCAGGTTAATGGGGTGGCTTAACACCATTTACTGTAGATGCAGAGCTGAATCATCAATGTACTGTAACACTACAGATGTAGGCTATGTAGAAGCAGAAGCAAATTATCATGTTGCCAGCCCTACTCCATAGCGCTGTGGAGTAAGGTCTACACACAGATACATTCCAGAATAGGAGGAAAAAAACCTACATCCTATTCTAGGGTAAGAGATGGGTTGTTTGCATTTCTTTAAACCAATCACAATCGTCTTGGGCGGCGCTAAGCTCTGGCGATGGCGGCTCTGCTAAATAGTCTCAGGAAGGAACTTGTACTACCTAAATACAGACAGCATATTAAATGCCCAACCAGAGAGGAGAACATTCTGGATCACTGTTACACCACAGTCAGGGATGCTTATCACGCCGTCCCCCGTGCTACACTGAGACTCTCTGACCATGTCATGGTCCACCTGATCCCCGCATACAGGCAGAAATTAAAGATCTGCAAACCTGTAGTGAGGACATCAAGGAAGTGGACCAGAGGCGTTCAGAAGTGGGGACAAAGCGTGGCAATGGGTCAGTCCTGTGACCATCCCCCTCAACACCTCCCAACAAAGGGTCTTCCCTGACATCATCCCCCATGACACCTCCCAACAGCTCCAGCTACAATGCACAGGGCTCCAGAGTGCGACCAGAGTGCGAGCTTTCTCAGAGATATATACATTGGGGCAGACTGCAGCTTGTCATTCAGTCAGCTGAGAAGGTGACTGGCTGCAATCTGCCGCCGCTCCAGGACCTTTACGCCACCAGGACTCTGAGGCGTGCTGGAAAGGCTGAGGTCCATCAGGACCAAATCCTCACGTCGCAAGGACAGATTTTTCCCTTTCGCCACTAGCCTTATTAACAAGGACTGAAACCCACCCCACCTCTGGCTCTACATGCTACTGTACTTAATCTGCTGTTCTGCTTTTATTTTAACTATTATATATATATATATATATATATATATATATATATATATATGTAGCCAATGAGAATTGAGTGATTCAGAGGCGCAACTATTGGTAAGCAGGGTACGCGGTTGCTTACGGGCCCAGACCAATCAGGGGCCCGCATCACTGGAAGACGTTGATTTACAGCCGGGGCCCCCTATCGCATTTGCATTACTCGCGACAATCCCAGCAGTCCCACGTGCAGCCACTGACCAAGCGGTAGTGAGAACGGGTCAAATTCATTTCCTTGTTTCTGATAACGAAGACAAGACGTGTGTGACTTTTCACACTGATTTCACATTTACCAACAAAACGTACAGCGACAGACCGTGCTAAACATTTCAGACTGTCCTGCCAACCGGTAGAAATTTTAACATCAATGTACGCTGTAGCGATGTTTCACTCTTATGTCGCTGAAAGCTGCTGCCGTTTCAATCATGTCCTGGGCTGTTGCTCCATTTCCCCCGCGACGCGCGCGCACACACACACACGGACACAATCACACGGTGAATGCAGGAAAAACGGAGATGAGACGTACATAATAACCTAAATTGAGGACAGCTACGCTCATTATTGTAAGTGCAATAAGTTAAAGTCCAATAAGTAGCTACTCAAACCGTATGAATGTGTGTCCCAGACCAGGATAGAAAATTAACTAACAATGTAAAGATCAACAAGCCACTGACACTGACACATAGGCCTAGCTGTATGTTCAAATTTGATTAATTCAATAAATTATGTTTTCTCTTAATACACAGGCTACGATGAATAGGACAGGATAGGATCAGAGAGACACAGTAATTCCTGTTTTTTACCTTTATGGAGGCAAAAAAAAAATCTGGCTGGTAAAAAGTCATTGTGGCCACCAGCCACTGTGGCGGGTGGATTTAAAAATCCACCCGCCACAGTGGCTGGTGGTCAAAAAAGTTAACTATTAATAGGAAAGCTGAAGACATGAAAGGGGAGAGAGAAGGGGGAATGACCTGTAGGAAAGGGTCACAGGAAATGACACACTGAGCTCTCTCTCTCCCCATATGTACATTCATGTCCCTCATGTAACCTAGCTCCAGGCAGCTTATTCCCCAGAGTCCCAAATTGGCAGTGGCAGATGGCCGCCCACCTAAAAAGAGCCTGGGTCTAGGGCTGCCCCCTCTTAGTCGATTAGTCGACTAATCGGTCGTTTTGATCCAAGTCGACTAAGATTTCTTTAGTCAATAAGTCATTTTTTAGGCTTATTCATGCTTAATTACTCATTTCCAAGCAACTTATGAGAACATTTCTGGTGAACACAAGATTTAAAGTGGTGCTTTTACAGGATTAATTTCAGAGAAACTCAGTTTTACAGATGGTTAATTAACTACATTTATGTTGCGCTTTTCTAGTCTTAACCAGTTCTCAAAGAGCACAGCTCTGTCGATTAAATCAACTAATCGATTAGTCGACAAAATCATATAAGTGTTAGTCGACTAAGAATTTCTTTAGTCGAGGACAGCCCTACCTGGGTCTGCCAGATGTTTCTCCCTAAAAGGAAGTTGTAAATCATAGAGTGTGGTCTAGACCTACTCTATCTGTGACGTGCCCTGAGATAACACTAAAAGGTTTACTATAAAGCAAAAGTATTTCTTATTCGATTACTCGATGGAATAATAGGTAGAATACGTGATTACTAAAAGAATCAATAGCTGCAGCCCTAGCTACAACACAAACACAAAAGCTACAACAAACACAAAAGCCACAACACAAATACATAAGCGACAACGGAAGTGAGTGTGTTGTTGGCAAACGGAGCAGGCGGATGAGCAGTAGGAAAGTTCTTGTATGTTTGAGAAAAGTGAAACATGGTTCCTTGCCAATTATGATTACTGTTGCTACGTGATCGTCACAAATAAGCAATGTAAATGGACTGTATTTATATAGCGCTTTTTCTAGTCTTAACGACTACTCAAAGCGCTTTAACATAGTACAGGAACCATCCACCATTCACACACATTCATAACTGTGGCCGAGGCTGCCGTACAAGGTGCCACCTGGTCATCAGATAAACATTCACACACATTTACACTCCGATTAACAGCATCAGGGGCAACTCTGGGTTCAGTGTCTTGCCCAAGGACATTCATATGTATGTACTCTGCCATTTAGGCTACAAAGCTACAGCTGTAACGTTATCTAAATGGCGCCCAGCGTCTTTTAACACGCAAGTGCTACATTTAAAGTCTATAATTTTACACTTTTAGTGAAGCTGTTTAAATCACACAAATATATATTATTGTCACTCACTTCCGTTGTCGCTTATGTATGTGTGTTGTAGGGGTGGAACGGTATATGTATTCGTATTGAACCGAAATGGTACGGGCGTCTCGGTTCGATGAATTTACACAGAGAATACACGGTATAAAAATAAAAATAAAAAAATTTAAAAATGAATTAATGTAATGCGGAACTACTGTTAAATATGCGTGTCTTTAGGGACACCTAATCTGTAACCCCCCCTTAACTCTGAAGCTCCCGAGCTCCGCCTATATGTGGAGTTGGTCCAGTCAGAGCCATAGTCTCGCTATCACTCTGGGTCCAGTGAGTCCACACAAAGCAAACTAGTCCCTTCCATATACAACCAAACACGGACGTAGCTGTATCCATTGTTGCCTCTACCACAAATGGCCTCCACGCCCGTTAGCTCCGCTGTTTGCTCCGTTGTTAGCGCCGCCGTTAGCTATTAGCTCCGCCGTTAGCTCCACTGCTAGCTGTTAGCTCCGCCATTAGCTGTAGCGTTTGCTAACGCCAAAATCCGTCACCTACTCTATGTAACCGAAGCTGCTCTTTTAACATCCCTGCTCTGTGCATTCACATATGAGAGCAGCGCTTGTCTCTCGTCTCTTTACAAGTTCCAGATGGAGTCTGATGGAGTTTGTATTTGTGTTGTAGCTTTTGTATTTGTGTTGAACCATCTCAGCCACCGTACAAAAATGCTAAATTGAGATAACTAAAATGTTAGTGGTAACACTAACGTTAGAGGGACTGTTGTTATGGAAAAAAAAAACAGATACAAGGTCAAGTCTGCCGAGCTCAGACTCATTGTTGCCCAGTTTTAATGGAATGTCCACATTCCACATTTGGTGTGCATGAAAGGCTTGCATAGGGTGGATTCAAGTGGATTCTGATTACAGTAACCAGGTCAATGGATTTGGACACACACCCCCTAGCATTATGAAGGTGAAATGCATCGCGATGCAAAGCAACCCAGAGATGTAGAACTCCGAAAGGGTCATGACGAGGAGCAACGGCGTAGCTACGGCGTGGAGTTGAAGCAGAAGCATAAAATAGCCTTGACTCTCTTCATTGTGTTGACAAACACTCGCACACTGACTGACAAGCATGTGTTTACATTAAGTTTATGATAAATTATCAGTTGGATGTTTTTCCCAAACTGTGGGTTAACGTAGCTACTCATGTGGAACTTGCAAAATTGTACGTTATTATTCAGTATAACTAGCTACAGCACAAACCGAGTCACTGCGCAGTTCATTGGGGTGTCATTTCCTTAACGTTACACACGAGGTGGCTACACGCCTCCCCACAACAAATGTACATAACTCTTGGGCTGCTAACGTTAGATAACAGTAATATTAACTTACTTTTCAAGGCCTTGGAATTCCAACTTCAACTGTAACGGTGGTAACATACGGAGGTCCGTGCAATAAATGCTCCTCTTTCTGTCTTGACGTTCATTTCTCCATAGTCTGTTGTCTATCATAAGCATGGGTGATCATGATTCACACAAGTCACGTTTCTGGATCTTAAAGGCGACTAACATCTGTTTTACAATTCTTCAGGAACAACAGTGTGACGGTGGGGTCCAGCTGCGGCCTGTAGCCGCTCACGCCACGCCCCACTCACGCCCCTTGTTTTCTTCGCCTTCAAAATAAAAGCCTGTTTTCTATAGGCCCATGGTGGCCGCTCACGCCCCTTGTTTTCTTTGCCTTCAAAATTAAAGTCCGTTTTCTAAAGTTCTTTGCAAACATTTTTTTTTTTCTAAATAAAAGCCCGTTTTCTATAGTTCTGGGTGGAATTATAGAATGTCATTCAAATAACAAACATCAGTTGATATTGTATTGGATTAGGTTTTTAATTACATTACAACAAAACTTAAAATATTTATTTAAAAAAAAATCAATATCCGTAGTATAATTTCAATCCCTCTCACCACTGCATAGATGCTTGGAGATTTATGCATTTGACTTTGTTTTAAAGATGTGGGGTCAGAAGTTGAGTAAGAGGAGGATGAAGATGTTGGTGACAGGAGGAAGGTAGCGGTTCCCAGCCCCCTCAGGCTTGGACCCCTAAAAAACAGAATGACGATTATACTGACCAGTGATCACTACACTCATGATGTGGTCTATGCATAGTTATGACATCAATACTGTGTGTAATAACATAGAATCAAGACCATCCAGTGTAAGATGTTTACCAGGGGTGCAGTTTTTGTAAAACATTCCACATTCACGGCAGGTGTCTATGGTGTACTGGTGTAGAATTCTTTTTTGTATGATGCAGAAAACCTGCTCCATGTAGCGACACCTGTGGAAAACAAATTGTCAACCAAAAGTGAAAATTTCCATAGGGTTAGTGAAAACATGCGTGAGGTACCCTGTGGTACTTAAGTATTGTATACCACACCCTTTATTAAAACACTGTCAAGCCACTGAAAATGTGCCCGTCTCCTGAAGGTGTTAGTGGACACAGTGTCCCTGAAGGTGGTACATACAAGAGCCAATGTTAAGTAGGCATATGCCTTATCTCCTTCCTGGAGTACCACTTTGTTGAGGATTTCCAAAAGCACACGTCAAGCATCAAGCATAGTAAAGACAACACACTGACTACACTATTGCCAGTACAATGGCAATAATCATTCAATTTGTATCAATCATTTTTGGGCATAAGTTAGCAGAAATATTAACATTAAAAATGAATGGTGAGAACATCTAACATAACGCATTCCCCTTATGTTTTAGTTCCCCTGATGTTCAATAGGCAGTAATGCAGCAGTGTCCACAGGTTGGAGCTTAACAGAATTGTTAAATTGGTATTACCTCCAATTTGAAGCACCTGTCAGCCTTTTCAAACAGAACCTTTTGAGGGAAAATTATTATTATTATTATATTCATATAGATATGTATAAAATAACCTGAAGTTTGTTAATGAATCAATCACAACAGGCGAAGACCACTGGGTGTCCTCTGCCATGAGACTTTGACTTATCTTTATTGGTCCTTTTGGATTGACTCCCGCAAGGAAATTAGATTTCCAGCAGCAGATTTCCAGCAGCTTACAAAACACTTACAAAAAACAGTACAGAAAATACAGTACAAGATAAAACAATAAACTCTTAACTAAATATAGAAAGTAGACAAACAGTAAACAATAAACTCTTAGCTAAATATATAAAGTAGGGATAAGAATAAAAGTAAAATTCACAGAACATAAAATCAAGTAAGGTAAATGTAGAGAACTGTACAGGACTGTATGGCATTGTGTTATTTTACAGTGAATAAATTACATTTAGCATAAATTAGCAGTTAAATTAAAATTATTGCACTTAAGTGGTGGATCAAGTTATTGCACAAAAAAAGAAGAGTGTCCATGTATGTATGTGAGTAGATTATTAATTAATTGCACAGTGAGCACAGTGAGGACCCTGTATGTTGGCTACAGTGAACCTTTGAGCAATGCTCTGGCCTCAGTCTAGTATGCAAACCTCTGTCCGTGGCTTTTGAGTAAGATATTAGTAAAAGAATAAAAAAGTAAACTAATGTAGAACCAATGTCTTTTAGGAAGTAACATTTAGAGTTCTTTTAACCGTCAATCTGGAACACAATTAGACTAATGCACCACCATTTTCGGATGTAATGTTAATTTTCAGTTACAAATCAGTACTTCATTTATCTGCAAAGCATTTGCATGTCAATTACAGCAGAGTATAAAACAAAGTTATAAAGCCATGTTAAATAGTCCCACAAACAATCCTCTGATGTGTGGTTAATACTGTAGTGCAAAGTACTTTCTGGATCATGCTTAGTTAGCCTTGTGGAAATTGTAAACAATTTATCAAAGTCATTGTCATGGTTATGGTGGATTTAAGTTCCTCTTTTATAGTTGCTCTATGTGAGAAGAAAAATACTGACCTCAGTGAACCAAAATGGACCCTCTGTGCTCAGGCTGAGTGCATACTGTAAAGTGTAAAAGGCAAAGATCTGTGAGGTTATGGCAGTTTCACATAATACAAAAAAACCTTTAAACAGAGACTAGAAACCAATTTACCATCAACATTAAGATGCCACAATAAGTTACAGTGGTTTGGTGAGGGAAACCCTGCAAGAATTGGGAAAAGTGTTAAATAGGCAATATAAAAGTTTTGGGGTCAAATCAGAAATATAGACATGTGCATCCAAGTACATAAGTTGTTGGAGAGATGTACCTCAATGTCTTTGCCAAACTTAGTTGTCCACTGGCCCAGAGCAATGTGATGAGCTAAGTCACTGTCAAAATCAATCAGAAATACAAATTACACACCTTATACTTGTAATACTATCAGAAAAGACAAGAGAATTCATATTACTCGGTTCCCTTATATTCAAAATGTCATTGTATGCAATTGAAAGAGAAGAGTTACTATAGCCACCAACAGGGCTTAAACAAAACAAACAAATTCATATAACCATTGAAACCTTAAAACAACCTTTGAACGAGGCTTTATTTTCATGCTTATGGAATCAAAATACAATTCATAGTATCCTGTTGCAGACCTGTTGGTTGTGAATTTTGTTATTTGCCAAATCTGGCCAATGAGCTGTGTACCTGAATTTTTGGAGTACTATGAATTCTATAGGATTCCCATACTGAACAAGCCACAGAACAGGGATGATTGTTGTCATGTTACAAAACCACTGAAAGGACAGCTGGAGGAACAGCTACAAATGAGAGAAAAAAGGTGCTCAAACAAACCTTAATTTGCAATTGTTTGCAAGTCTGAAAATACAGCATGCATCTCATCAAGAACACATGAGTGGCTGAATAGGCTATGTTCATGAAATAGTTATTTTTCCGCATTTAAGAAAAAAACTGGTCTGCCCTCAGAGAATTCAGCCAGCCACGCAATTCTGGTACCAAGCCAGTCCGCAATTCAATTTTATTTATAGTATCAAATCATAACAGGAGTTATCTCAAGACACTTTACAGAGAGTAGGTCTAGACCACACTCTATAATTTACAAAAAACCCAACAAATCCCCCAAGAGCAAGCATTCAGTGCAACAGTGGCGAGGAAAAACTCCCTTTTAGGAAGAAACCTCGGACAGACCCAGGCTCTTGGTAGGTGGTGTCTGACGTGCCGGTCCTCCTCAGCACATCCTTCTTATCCTTGGTGTTATATTGATGGAATGTATCATAAAGGGCATAATGCTCGTCTGACCCTGTGACTGGATGACCATCATTTTGATGGTAGTGTTCCACAGCGTGTGTCGTGGAAAAAGAGGGTGAAGGATAAAATTTCCTGTAGCCTGGGATGGCCTCGCTGTCTTTTCTCCTGTCTGGTTGGTATAAGATAAGACGTATTCAGATTTACTGGAGCAAAGGTGCTCCTGGTAAACACTTGATAAACATTTGGAACACCAAGGCACCTAATGAAATACCTTAAAGTAACAGACAATATTTAGGCCATGAGAGAAGAGAATGCGAGCGATCCCAAGGCTAGCGCGCAACTTCGCTATCTTCTCGGAGACAGAAAGTCTGAGGGTGCAAGGACGGAAGGAGGAACCCGAAGACGAATAAAGAGTAGGGAAATGCAAAGTCCGGAGTTAGATCTGGAAAGACGCTGTTGGTGTTAGGGTGAGAAGAGTCTTGAAGGAACTAATGAACTATATGCATATAGTTGTATTCTTGCAATATCATTTTATCATTTTACTAAAGAGATCTTATAATTTACCTGAACGAATCCTGAGTATTCATTTCCTGGTCTACCAATCAGCGAACACAAAAAGGGTAAAGCAGTAGAAGCTGACTGAAGGGGTCAGAAAGACTCTGGCCTTTGGAACCAGGGTATAATTGGACAGACCCTTTTCTACAGTGTCAGGATGGTCTTTCTTGGTGTTCAACCAGGGCAAATGGAGATTTAGCAGCCATTGAAATGTTCTCTGGGGATGCCTCTGCAAGTCGTCCTTCATTGGGACCAAGGGGCCAGGCTTCTCTCCTCAGAGTGAAGCCTCCTATGGCGCCATTTTGATGCTAATAAGCCATCACCCCCCGTTAGCATCCCATTCACTGACATTCATTTTGGCGTCACTTTGACAGCCAATGACTTTACATCTGAAGCGTTTCAAGACTTCATTTGTCCCTTGTTTATTTCTAAAGAAACACGACAATGTATAAAAGGCTCCGTTACCTTGTACCTCAAGTTATTGCTCCGTAGCAGACGTTATTGTAAAAATAGGCTAACGATTGTGTCATAACCACGCGACTTACTGTCGCATAGTACAGGAATTACCGTATAGTACAGGAGAAGCTCGCAGGCAGTTTCGACGTACATTAGCTGTTTAGTTTAATTACTAATGTTAACTAGCATTTTAGTTAGCAATAATTAGCCTGTGCCTATGTTATCTCCTTACATATACCTACGCTCTCCGTCTCTGATACATTCGGAATGATTGAGATTTCTCTTGGCACAGCTACCAGAAGACTTACAACGTTCAGAGACGTTGTTCACGTCACATCGGCGGCGGGAAGCTAAGTTTGCAGCTGCGCAGTAACGCTCAGTAACACTTTCCCATCACCGGAAAAGTGCTGGAAAGAGGCTTCACTTGTCTCCGTTGAAAACAGCGGGATCGCTGTGTCCATTTTATATACTGTCTATGATTGGGACTGAAAGGAAGACTCACTGGATTCCGCAGATTGCAGTGGTTCACTAAGCCTCTTGCAAAGTCATAAACTACCACATTTGGAAAATGTTTCCACATGAGCAGCATATCAGTAGACTGGGTAAACCCCGCCAAATCTGCCGGCGATTTGATTTCACCCTGCAGCTCAGTCTGGAAACCTGTACGTTTATCTATCCTGCTTCCGTTCACAATTTTGCAGGAACCAGTCACAAACTGGCTTATCCACCTGGTGCGTTATTGGTGGGTTTAATACAATAGAGAAGCGACCAAGCAGCTTTTTGTTTACATTCAAGAAGCCGGCCACCAAAGCGCAGCACTCCATGGCAGCAACCCATTGAAGCCACTGTCGCTACTACGTCACCCGGATCGTTGGTCTGATTGGTTGAAGGACCAACCAATTGCGTACAGAGAATGTATGAAGGACAACAGGTGTTTTCGTATAAGCCGTTTATTTACTCTGCACACATTCAGGGCAAAGGCAGATGATGAGGCTTGACGGTCATGTGTTTTTTTTTCTATAAATGATAAACAGAGAAGACACAAATTACAATACAGTTAAACATGCATCAACAAACTTAATTATTAAGATACCTAAACAATACGTATAAGTACTCTCACCCAAAGGGGTGAGGGGTAGGCCTACCACTACTTAAATTATAGAGTACTATATAACAGATAAACAATTGGAAAATTACATAAGACATTGAACTAAGTCAGGTTAAGGATACTTTTATTTCCTAAAGGCTACGATTAACAAATCATGTGCACTGCGCACTTACACAATATTATTTCTGTAGTCTCAAGGGAAACAGGCACGATGACAATTCAGCATTTACCAATATATACTGGCCAAGCATTAAATCACTGTAATGGCAAAATTGCATCTATCTGTAAATTGCAGGAATGTCTGTCTGTGTGTGTGTTATGCGCATATCTCTCGAACCGTTAGTCCGATGGATTTTATATATATATATATATATATATATAAACAAATAAAAGAAGCACACATTGGCTTTTGCCACTCCCCCTCTCACACTGCACCCTGAGTGAGCACAGCGCAGGACCAGAGACAGAGAGGGTCGAAGAAAGCAACGGAGCTTTGGCAGCTGAAATGTGAAATACACTTCAGACTCCCAGACATGCAAAGCACAACCAGTTACAGACAAGTGGCAGACAGAGCATGACGCCACTTATAGGCAGGCTACCAGACACTGTTTTTGAGTCACATCGTTGTCCGTGTTTGAGGGTATGCAATAGCTGAAAGGAACTGCTAACTAATAACATTACCGTCGCCAAAATACCCCCATGAATCAAACCCCCTACTTCCCCGTTAACTCTCAAGCCACTAAGGCCCCATCCAGACGAAGACGTCAGGATGAAAACGCATCCGTCTTCCCTGGATTCGGTTCAAGAAAATTCACATCCACATGAATCCATTTTTAAATGACTCAACACGGTACTTCATATGCCAGGCCTGTAGGCGCTGTTACTGCTACAGAAATTAACGGAACGAAGAATAAGAGCAGCCTTCAGTGACTTCCTTTCATAACCATAGACAGTATATAAAAGTTCATAACATGACTGTTAGCTAGTTCTCTTAGCTTAAGACATCCATGGACTAGACTTTAATAACTTACACCACTGCTCGTTATATAAAGGCCACCTAGAAAAAGAATGTAAACTTTGTTTACATTCTATCGGACATGATTGCAGCTAGCAGAGCTAGCGTTAGCGCGCTAACGCTAGCTCTGCTAGCTAACATCGGCAGTCAACAAACATCAATGATCCGATGTCTTTTTGATAATCTAGCTACACATTTTTCTTGTGGTAGCCTTTCTACAATAAGCGGTGCTAAAAGTTACTATAATCCGTTCAAGGAGTTGATAAGCAGACAGATTAGCGAGCTAGCAGCGTTGCGTCCCTGCTAGCGCCGTCAGCTGGGTTGAAGGCGGAGCTGTTAGGCCGAGGTGTGTGGGGATGTCATCATCGATACGCACGTATGCGGTTTCGCCGTCCATATGAAGCCAAACGTGAGCCGGCTTTTTTTTTATTCACCCTGGGATCAGGTTTCAAAAAAGTGCGTTTACGGGCAGTGCGTTTACAGGATTCATGTGGACAGTCGGCCCAAACGATGCAAAAGATGTGCGTTTGCATTGAAATACGTTTCCGTGTGGATAGGGCCTAAACCTGTATGGAAATGAACACCTCTGCTGAAATGTTAAATTCGTTAACGACACAACACTGTGTGTGTGTCTCCACACCCACACGATGAACGCAGATATGTGCTAGTCCATGAGGCTAATATCTAATTACTCCACATTGTAATTGTGATATTTTATGATTACATTTTAAATCTGCAATGTTCTCTGTCAGGTAAATTAGTAAGTTAGTATTAGGGTATACAGGGGAGTTGCATATGTGGTTTGGGGTCCTTCTGTAAGTAATTTTGGGGTACAATTTGGTTTTGAATAAATTCTACAAGCAGCAAAACCACAGGCCAAGCAATTGGCCCGTTCCAAACAGGCACATATTCAACGGGCACTGCACTAGTTTAAACAAATTCTCCATCTCTATTCTTCTACAGTTATGTGTTAACTTAGAATACCCTCTAGAATGGAACAACTAAAACCTAAACCTTGAATATGCTAGAGCTATTTTGTTGCTTCTGTTTTTTGTCCTTCTGTTTAACTTAAACATCCTGAACTATCCTCTCAGACATTTGTTTTCACACCCTTGCAGCTGAGATTACAAGGTTGTTGTGTCTTTGTTTGAACTGGACCAAAAGGCGAAGTTGGGAGAGTTTCAAACTGTTTTATGGTGTTCCGGTTAACTGTTTCTATGCAATATACATTAGTGGGAGGGCTGTCCCTGACTGCCTCATCGCTATAAGATGTACTGTATTGTAGGGTTCAGGAGAAGACTTTTACATTCTGCTGCGAGCGCTTGTGAAACAGTGTTCTCCATTTGCAAATGTAAATAAATACTCAAAAAACATATTTTGGTTCCTTCTCAATAATTTTCATTTGTTTCACTTTAATCTTTGACACTCTTGCCCCATGCAATAGGAATATATTCCACGACATCACATCCACTTCCAAATAACCATTAAAATAACACAACATGTGAGGAAGGCAGTAAACTCACTTTTTCACGCACAGCCTTAGGATTTGCATATGAACTGTGAGGACAGAGGGCCCTCTCACATGCTGCCTCATGTTGCTGCCAGCAAGGACAAAGGAAATTGGTGGTACTTATAGAGTAGGCCATGATTAGTAGTGAGTTTGGACCATGATTGGGAATGAAGTCAGGTGAGAATGGTTGAGTCCATACCATGAAAGTGGGCCACTGAATAGCATGGCTCTATTCTACAGCGGTTTAATTGCGCCTCTTGTGCAAAGAAAATACAGAGCAGACTCACCAGACCAATGCTCAATCTTAAATCTTAAAAGATTGAGCTTGGTCTGGTGATAGCCAGACTAGCATATCAGTATAGTCTATTGGGCTTTCTGCCCTGATGTTAAATTTAATGGAATATGCAATCCCACATGGACACATAATGACTGCCCAACCACCTTTCAGAAGGGAACATAGCAAACCACATTATTAGTACTCTCTATTTATAATATATTCAAGACTTAAAATTTTATTTCAAAAACTTTTACACATGAATAATGCTTTACTCACCCGATGCACCCCAAACCTTCCCAAATACTTTATCATATGTGCTTCTTGTCTGCATTTCTCCTCTTAGACACACACATGACAAGGTTCATTTTAGAGCCCTTAGTATCAAGTTTGCATTCTTTGCAGAGGTTCCTTACAGCGTCAACCTATGGAGATAGGTCAATAAGAAACTTCCATTTTCAAATCCACAAATATATACATTTTTACTGAGTTTAACTGTTTACCTTCAAATTCATTATTTCATTAGTTAGCCACTGCTCTGTAATGTTGATGTCACCCTGCTCATTAAAGCTTAGATCAAGCCCGACCCTGTCCGAGCCCGTGCATGTTGTGTCCAAGCCCGGCCCGACACGTTAACTGTAGCCTAATTATGAGTCTGAGCCCGATTTAAACCCGACAATTTTTTAATATATGGGCCATTATAACTGACGTTCTCAACTACAATTCAGAGTTGTTTGAACTAAAGAAATCTGTTTAGAATTATCTTAAAGGTCCCATGACATTATATAGACCTCAGTGGTCCCCTAATACTATATTTGATGTCTCTTTCCCAAAATTTAGCCTTGGTGCAGAATTACAGCCACTAGAGCCAGTCCTACAATGAGCTTTACTCAGAACGTGCCATTTCTGTGTCTGTAGCTATTGAGGAGGAGAGAGGGGGGGGCAAGGTGGAGGGTGGGGGTGTGGCCTTGACCAACTGCCACTTTGCTCGTTTGAAACCCATGATGTCTCTCTCTCATGGGTTGGCCAAATTCTCTGGGCGTGCAAAGTAGAGAAAGGGGAGGTAACCTTGCTCCTTATGACCTCATAAGGAGGAGATTCCAGAACGGCTCACCTGAGTTTACTTTTTCTCAAAGGCAGAGCAGGATACCCAGGGCTCGGTTTACATCTATCACCATTTCAAGCCAATTCGGGACCATAGGCAGGCTGGGGGAACTCATATTAATGTTAAAAAACCTGATAAAGTGACATTTTCATGCCATGGGACATTACATTACATGTCACTTAGCTGACGCTTTTATCCAAAGCGACTTACAATTGCTACATATCAGAGGTTGCACACCTCTGGAGCAACTAGGGGTTAAGTGTCTTGCTCAGGGACACATTGGTTGATGTATCACAGTGGGAATTGAACCCGGATCTCCCACACCAAAGGCATGTGTCATATCCACTGTGCCACCACCAACCTTTAATGAATAAATTATTATTAAGATCATTCTAAAAATTATTAAATGCAACAAGGACAAAGCATGTAAACTCAGATTGTTTATTCAGAATGGAATGGATTGCAAATGGATCCAAAGGAAGAAATGTAAAAAAGAACCTTGACCCATAGCTCCTTCAGCCGAATAGTGTGGGTAACAAGGCAGCAACATAATCAAAGCCCTGGAACCATATAGGAGACTTCCTTGTCTCAATCACCTAATTTATACTGTCCTTCGCCACGGTTAGGGATAAATGTTACTACTATAACCACTTTTCATCACAATAAAATTTGCATTTGCTAATTTTTTTAAATAGAGCAGAGATGCTCACAAGTCTCTGAGCTTGAGTCCAAGTCAAGTCTCAAGTCTCTGGACTAGAGCCCAAGTCAAGTCTCAAGTCTCTGGGCTAGAGCCCAAGTCAAGTCTCAAGTCTCTTTATTATAATAAGTCTCTGGTTATAATAAGTGTTGCATCATGTACGCACACACACACACAATAACAGCAGGCCCTGACAGGATGAGGACAGAATAAAGGTATACAGGACCTAAAATTTCCCCACTTTTAAAAACTTTTTTCTTATGTCGCCCTCGAGTCCGAGTCTCAAACTCGAGTCCCCATCTCTGAAATAGAGGAGGTAAGCAGAGTGCGAGTACGCAAGAGAGTGTGAGGATTTGGGATAAGGCAGTCTTAAACTTTTGTACATATTCATGTGGTAATTATTTATACTTATTTCAGCTCCAGACTAAAGAACAAGGCACCCATCTCCTACATGCTTGTGTAGGGATCAATAAAGTATTTCTGATTCTGAAAAGAGAAATTAAAATGTGAAGTTACTTTTCAAAAAGCCTCTGCAGATAATTTCTCTTTCAACCAAGCTCCAGAAATCCTCCATGTCTACTTCTCCTTTGAAATCTGATGGAGGTTCTTCTATGTCAGTCACTAAAATAAAAGATAATGACAGTAGTCATGAGATCCTCAAGCAATGAAATTAATATCTGACCCCAGGGTCTGGTCCTCTAATGAGAAAACAATGATCAAGCAGGTATTCACTAAGGATATAAATAATTTTCTACTTGCCAGCCATATTGAATACACCCTTTTTATGAAGATCATGATGACAACAGGTGGATTATGACCACAGTGCACACATGAGAAATCATACTGATGTGATGTCAGCGCTTCAAAATGCAGGTATCCATGCAGTATGGCATCACAACTGGGATAGGACATTTCATTAGTTTCCTCCAGGGTATTGATTATTTGGAAATAATATCAAAGGTGCATTGTATAAAATGTGCAGTGATAATTATGTAATACATCCATTCTATGTACAGTACATCCCTGTATGTCCTACTTTTTAAGTGAAAAACTGTAAGCTTGTCTCTTTATACCCTCCTGAGTCTTACTGTACACTATTGTAAGTCACATTGGATAAAAGCATTACACAATCAAAGCAATTTAGCTTTTGACAGTGATTTTTGCTCATTTTAACAGATAAACACCTTTGTTAACACAACACATAACATTTTGTTAATGTATTTACAATGCACTGATGATGTACCTGAATTGAGTTGCGCAAAAACAGACAAAGGTGAATGCTCAAAACAATGTGGTCATTGAAGTTATGCACTCCTTTCCATTCCTGATACCTGTAAAAGCTGCCACAAAGGCTGCAGCATCTACAATACGTAGACACATCTGACAAACAAAATGAAAAAAGGCAGATCAGAAAAAATCATAGTCATTACCATAAGAAGATGCTGAACAGCTAATTGTAGACTTTGGTATTTTGAAAGTGACATTTCACTAAAACAAAATATACACCGTTGCAATAAATAACCGATACATCCATCCACACTGTATGACAATTGTAAGATGAGTCAAGAAGATATAATTTCATACACACCTTGTACAATTCCAGAGATCATGATGATCTTCGCTTTATGGGTAATGAGAATTGGCTCAGACAGAGGAACATTCCCTTGGCATTGGACACAGAATGTCTCATATGGTATTAAGTCTTCGATTCTTGGTGGCGCACACACATCCTGAGGTAAAACAGCTAGTAACTTTTTATTCATCTCTGACAACTCACAAGTCGAACAAGCAAATCGCCTTGAGGTTGTAATGGCAAAATTACCCTCAATATGTTTCATCCTTGACTCTTGTATTTTTCATCATGATCCTTTGAGTTAGTCAGATGTATGCTCCTCATCTGCTGCTCTTAACAAAGATTAGTTATGGGACACAATGTCCTACTGTTTTAATCACCTCTAGCGCCTCTGGGGCTAGCTAATTACGTAGTAGCCTCTCTGTGAACCAGATAGGGCAGAATGTCTCTTTGTGTGTAGTTTACGATATGGCGTACAGTGTTGACGTGTGACCTGGGGCGATAGAGGAAGTCACATTGGCACCAGAAAGTCCCATCTTCAATGTTTCAAAGATTGAATTGTGTGTTTAAAGTTCAAACTATATGTGTGACATGCACAAAGCCATGTATAGATGAGATCACATGCCAGTGTCACTCCCTCTCTTATCTGTGTATTTAAGCCTGTGATTTTCATGTTTAGGTTGAAGACTCCTTCACAAATTGCTGCGTGCGGTCTGTGAACCAGTCCTCCTATTCTGCGCAGAATATTTACTTTAATAAAATACAAAAAACCTACATTGGTTTCAGTCTTTGACTATTTCTTTGTATTTGTTTCATTCTCAATTGTTTTAATTCCTAACTACTCTACACCTGCTGCACCCTGAATAATTTCCATAACAAGGTGGATATAGAACATCGGATGTGTCAAATTCCCCCTTTTCGGTTGTCTTAGCTCTCTTAAATTGTTTTGGATGCATTTGAAATAAATGCCATTTCGCTATAGACTTATGTAGTGTAGTGTATTTTCATATAAAACTATTACTATCATTGTAATGTTTATCACATTGATGTATTCATTAATTTCATGCTAAAGCCAGAAAACTAAGATTGTAGGGACAGAATCTTGTGGAGCTATGAGAAACGAGACACCAGGGCCTCTTGAGAGGAAAGGTTTCAAGATGATTAGAGACTTAAAGGTCAGCGATTGGGAGCTGACCAGTCAACCCATATGATGTGGAATGTGTCGAAATAACATGAGAGGTGAACTGGTGAACTCTGATAGGAGGATTCGAAATGTAATCATTTGTTATCACTTAGACTATGCATTTGGTTTAGGGATAAACCTGAAGGAATGTTAAAAGATAACAAATAAGGGAGAAGTTCGATCCCTAACATGTGGTTTACATTTCGCCATGCATGTGAGGGTGCAGGGTGAGTTCCTTTAAGTAGGGGAGCAAAGAAACAGAGCTTCAGACCACGATTGGCAAGATGTGGATCTCCGAGCTCTGCAGGGCTTGTATTTAAGATGCTATATAATAAATCCTATTAATATTCAAATGGCATATGCGACCATTTCTTCATTCACTCATCTTCATCATTATCAACATCCACAACGCTACACCTGACACGACAGTAGACAGACAGATGTAGGTTTTTAACAAGCACAGTGCCAAGTGTTTAATTTCTTGTTGTAGTGGACCATCACTCTGCCCAACCGAGAGCTGAATGATATTTGTGGTTCAAAGACTGAAATATAGACTTGTGATGACTCGTCTCCAAAACAAACCTGTTTACTTAAGGGGGAAACCTCTGTCTCTGACATGTGTTTGCGCTGTAGGCACATTTTCATTGTACCCTCACCAAACCATTTTGTTTGTACCATCTATTGTAGGACTTCATCGCTAAGCGTAACATTGGCTGTTGTTACTGGAGAGAAGGCGTGTCAATAGGCTCGGTCAAGATGAGCCAGGTCTGCGCAGAATCGATCACCGGCGATCGCCGCCCAATGCATGCCGGTTAGATTTGTGTCCGACTTGATCCCGACTTGCTCTGACGTCATGCACACGTGGGCAACGATTACCTCACGAGATCAAGGCGGCCGCAGTTTTGAGATGCAGGCGGCGCAGTTGCTTTTCACCGACTGCAAGACCCAGGCAGACCCAACGCCAGCCTCTCAGCTGATCTAAAAGCTGATTGGTTCAGAATCTACTCAACATGATGACGTTTTATATACACTTTTTATTGATTTTGAATTGGAGGGATTTTAACTGCTATTTGTCTGATTTAAAGGCTTATTCTGTACAAACCACATGTTGGAAATCAGACAGATAAAATCTGTTTAGATTACGGATCATCTACGGTGTGTTGTTAATTAGAATCAGCAACAGATCGCATGTAGAGCATTTTGAGAGCTGATCTGTCATAATAAAAACAACTGGAGACTGTGTACAAGCTGATATATGGGTCTGATAACATTTTATTAAATCGGATTCGGACCACAGTGTTTCTGTGACTTCCTGTTCAGCCTGAAGGCTGCTGGAAACAGCTGCAATTGGAAACTGTCCGACTTGAGAGCGGATTTTTGTCACCGCCCCCGGCTGCTGCCGCCTGCTCTCGTCCATTTTACAGGAGAGGTGCAGTTCATCTCGAACAAGCCTTCTCACTGCTCTTGCACACACATTGATTTTACGTTGTGGGGGCAGGGGCTTAGGAGACCTTTTGGCCTCTAGCAGAAAGGGGGGGGAGGGACTGAGAAGTTGTTGATGTTCGAATTTTTTGGTCCTGGATCTTCACGGTCCTACATACACATGGGCGTAAAGCCCAGGGAGGTCGGGGGGGTCAGGACCCACCCATCTAAGGGTTGTCCCCCCCCCCCCCCCCAGAAATATCATGAAAACAATGCTGTGTATTGTAAATAACATAATGATGTATACTTAAAATATATGTGTAAGTAGTAAAACAATACAAACCCCAAAAATGCTTTTTAAGTTTAGAAACATTTTGAGTCCCCCCTCCCGTGCCTCACAGTGGTTTCGTCCAACGCCTGCTGTACATTAGGATCGGCACTCGACTCACAGTTAGGGGTGGGCGATACTGGGAATTTTGGTAATTTGGATTTTGTCACCGCCCCCGGCTGCTGCCTCCTGCTCTCGTCCATTTTACAGGAGAGGCGCAGTTCATCTCGAACAAGCCTTCTCACTGCTCTTGCACACACATTGATTTTACGTTGTGGGGGCAGGGGCTTAGGAGAGCTTTTGGCCTCTAGCAGAAAGGGGGGGAGGGACTGAGAAGTTGTTGATGTTCGAATTTTTTGGTCCTGGATCTTCACGGTCCTACATACACATGGGCGTAAAGCCCAGCGTGTTCGCCTGCTGTACATTAGGATCGGCACTCGACTCTTAGGGGTGGGCAATACTGGGAATTTTGGTATTGATCCGATACCAAGTAAATACAGGGCTAGTATCGCCGATACCAATACCGATACTTTTTACTTAAATCTTTATATAAGTGTATATTTTTGAGTTCCAGAGAAACAATTAAGATTGTTTTCAACTGGCTGAATTTATGATAGTAGTTCTATCAGTCTGCTAAAATTGCCTCTCTGATCACTGTGAACAACATTGGTTAATGCTGGAGATTACCTGGATACTCCTGATTTCTTGGCTGAAAAGCCTCTGCCAGAGAACCTCTGTCTCTGTGTTGGGGGTCTGGTTTGGGGTTCTCCCCCCTCCTTCTCCTTCCTCAACTTTTTTTGCAGCTTGGAGTTCGCTCTCGGGTGAACAGGTTTTAATGTGTTTATGCAAATTGGTGGTGTTACCACAGTGGCTAATTACTTTTTTTTACACATCACATGTGGCAGTGTCAGTATCAGCTGGAGTGAATAAACTCCACACAGCGCTTCTCTTTCTTTCCAACATCATCAGGGGCTTCTCTCACTGTTCTGACTCTGTGCTCTCCACCTCTGGCAGAGCAGGGAGGGGGAGGGGGCATGGAGAGAGAGACAGAGAGAGAGAGAGAGAGAGAGAGAGAGAGAGAGAGAGAGAGAGAGGTGCGCTGTTTGCACACTGCACACAGACTTGGAGAGACGCTGTGCTCGCATGAACTCGGAGAGAAACTGCAACAAAAGTATTGATCTCACCACGACAGTATCGATCTGATACCAATACTCATCTTGGTATCGATACTATCGATATTTAGATCGATACGTGCAGCCCTACTCACAGTCACATCGAGTAGTGACAGGAATGTTCAAGACCATTTTATTCACATTAAACATCGGATGTTTTTCTTTTCTCAAATAGAAATGATGCTGAGTAATTAATAAATTAGTCAGGACAAAAAAGTTGCTATGTTAGTGTAATATAATGTATGTTACCTAGCTTGTTGGATATAAATGTACCCACAACTAACATTAACACGGCGATAAGCTAACATTATGTGTGTGAACCACTATTAGGGTTAATATTGAAAATCTACAGTTGTGTTTTGCTCAATGTGATGTTAAATGGCTGATCAGTGGGTTTGCTGTAATTAAATATATATCCTCTGTCCCAGATTAAACCTAATATTTATGTGGAGGACACAAGATCATTTTATAATTATAATATGACCTTGTGGTGAACCTATGAACTTAACTCATAGACTTCTGATGTTAAAGATTTGTATTGTTGTTGCCCAGAGAAAATGACAGAGAAAAGAAAAACAGACATAACATCCTTTTTCAGTGCCCCAAAACGCCAAGTAAGTACAATAAGTCCCCATATCAAGAAAATTTGGTAACATTTTTATAAGAATGGGTGCTTATGGAAATACTAACGTCACAATGTCACAGGCAAAGGAGACAGAACGAACTGAGGAACAGGGAGGCCAGGGCCAGTCAGGTGTAGAGTCTCAGGTAAGTGTGTTGAGCTTAGTTCATAGTTTTGGAGGTGTGTGGCTGTCACGGTTAGCAGATGAGCTTTACCAGTGGCTCACTAATTTACATTATGATCAGCTAATTTGACAAGTGTACAAAAGCATTGTATTTATTTTATATGGGGACACCTTTTCAAAATAAGTCATTATGTTTTAAGGTATTTAGGTGGCTTGATTGTAAACAACTTAAAAATAAATAAATGGTTTTAAAGAAGAATATTTTGGTCAATTTAGTCAGATTTTTCATTGAATCAAGGAAGGATAATGGTACAGTCTCCATGCTACACTAATGACAGTATTAAGGCTTTCCTCTGTGTACACATGTCTTCTACGAGTATAATTGTGGCTGTATTATTTGTGTCCCTTTCAAAAATTGCTCTTCAAAAATGTTGTTTATTGACCCCCCCCCCCCCCCCCCCCTCTCCACACTGTAGATTTACACCCATGTCCTACAGCACCTTTAACTTTACAACTACTATTGTGACACTGCATTTTGTTGTACTTTACCATGTAGGTCTTCAGTTTCATTCATTGTTCACCACAGTCATGAGACAATACCAAAATATATTTGTAGTCAGTTATTTCAATAAAATATGAGATATTTAATATCACATTGTATGTTTTCCCAAAAAAATACCAGCATGTTTAACTGCGTTCCCCTTGTGGCCCTGTCAATGAGGGACCAGCTTACAAAAGTCTCCCTTCTTTTCACAAAGAGGACACTTGTACTGTGTACAAGGCCGCTTTAATGCACAGGCTTACCTGGGCTGAAGCCCAGGGGCCTCCCAAGTTCAGTCCCATATTCACGTTAATGATGAGCTGAAGAGGTCATATTGTTTTCTAACTTCTAAATCGTTGCCGAATTGACAATTTGCTTCAAAGTTTTCGGAGTTGAGAAGCTCGCTCGCTGGCCGGCCTGTCATGCTGGGACGCCCCGCTGTAAGTTGACGGTCTCAGACCGGTCTCGTAAATAAGAGGCTTTTATTTCGCCATTGACAGATTGTTTGTTTAAATATCACAACACTTGTCCATCATAAGATTAACGGGAACGTGTGGTTAACTGCCTTTTTGGCGTTAAACTCCACAAGCGCCTGGTCCACCGTCACACACACAGAGAGAGAGAGAGAGAGAGAGAGAGATACCTGTTTCTCTTCGGGAGACTTGTTTAAATTATGACATAGGCTACATTAGATTTAGTATATAGTTCATACTTTTTTGGCGTATTTCTCTTCTGATTTTAATTAAGACTGTTTCCGTGCTTGCATCACTCCCTTACCCATCCTACCAGTCCCTATCCTCATGCCCTCTCGGCTGCTGCTTGCTAACGTTATTTCAGACTCTGGCTCTACAGCTAATCAACAGAGTTTGCCTCGGCGGTGGACGAGGAAACATCAACTGTAACATCTACAGATAAAATCTTGCTAAATTTAGCATAACTATGCAATAAAAAAATCTCGAATCCTTTTCTGTGACATACTCTTCTACAGCTAACGTTCAGTCAACTAGTCTCAGCCTGCTCGCTTCTCAGCGAGTCACGTCGCTTTACTCACTTTCACTTTCACCTCTATCAGCTATAACAGTTAATTTTTAGTAGGCTATATTTTAGAACCTATCCATAACCATTTTTTGCTATTTGCCTCATTATTTGATATACAAAAATATAAATAATGTCACACAGCGAATTAGTAATCATTTAAAAAATAAAAAATATTAAAAAAATAAAGAATCTACCAACAACACAGTCCCCCAGCCACACAGTAAGAGCCTCAAAGTAGCAGGCAAAGAGACACATATGGTTCAGAGTCGCAGTATCGCCACCCCCTGCTGCTGCAGGCTATACATGTGTTAAACAGATAACAGGGCATCATGAACATAAGAAATGCTATATCTTGGTATCTGTACTTAGACCTTCTGGAGCCATGCTGGAGACTGTAGGCCAGGGGTAACCAACCAGTTCAGCATAAAGATCCAATCTACCAACAACACAGCCCCCAGCCACACAGTAAGAGCCTGAAAGGAGCAGGCAAAGAGAGAATATGCATCACTTAACTAAATTATGTTATATCCTTATAATGGTGTTTTCAGGTAGCTTTAGACTTTACCAAATACTTAAAAAAAAAAAAAAGGTCAGTACTAAGACATTTATTCGATTTCTGACTCTGGGGAAAATGGGGTGTTGTTAGAAGTAGTGAGACCAAACAGTTTTCTTTATTTTTAATTAACCGTCTAGTCATCCTGTTCATTTTATAAAAAGAGTTTTACCGAAATACAATAGCCTCTACGGGCTATCTCTTCATAAATTTAGGCTATAAGATAAGATTGTTTATTGATAAACCTATGTAATAACTAATGTAAGCATTTTTCACTTCCATTCACTGAGCCTCCTCTGAATGAGTTTCCCTGTGTAATTAACTTCTTAAATTTAGCAATCATGGAGAAACAATTATATTCCAGTGTGCCATTTTCTGCCATTAGCTATCTATCTTGCATATTTTTTTCAAAGATAAACAAATTAGCCATGTTTGCATTTCTACTGGTGGATAAACTCAAACAGGATAAAACTGAGAAAAAACTTCAAATGTGCTACAAAACTCGCATAACTCTTGAAAATATTTGACATACCATGATACAGCAACTTAATTCCCAGTGAGAGTACTATAAAATCGCCAATTCAAATATTCACAGCTCACACAGGGGCATTACGGTCACTGATATTCACAACTTCTTCAAACAAATCATCATATTCATTGGCTTCAAGGACGTTTCCATCCAATAAACACCTCAAAGGGCACCAACAAATAACAGGAATTTAAGCTGCTCTTTAGTATTGGGCTAATTTTCTTGTGTAACTACATACCTTTCATGTTTAAAGCTTCCAAAATTCATTTTGTTGGACACTATCATGTGTTAACCAAATATTGCTATGGCCCCTCCGGATGTGGTGTGTGAGAGCAGTATACTTGCTACTACACAAGTTTTTGAGTAACTATATGTATTTGACACGTATTTACTTTGTACATAAAAACTAACAAATTATAATCTTGAATGATGTGAGGCAGGACTTTACTATTAACCTACTCAGTAGCATACATAGTATATAAAACTGGCTCCACATTAATGAACATAGCATTAAAACGCTCATTGATGCATTGTGATAATAATAATCACATTCTATTATATTTTTTAAATATAACCCTTTAAAAGGAGCCATTCTGCATAAACAGTAGCCGATACTTTGAGTGCATTGTGCTGATTAAACTTATGTACCAGTCAGTAACATTTTGAATTCAGGACTTTTTAGAGTGAAGTACTTTTACAAAAATGTATTCCACAACTGGTCAACACAGACTCTCACTCCTCTTCTCTGTTACTGTTGTGCAGAGTGGCAGCAATAAGTGCTGCTAAGATGTGAGTGACTTGGATGGGGGGAGAGGTGTGAATATGCGCCACTAGATCTGTGTCATTAAATGCCTGTATTGTAGTTGTAGTTAGGGCTTTTCACATGCCACATATCTCATAGCCAAGATGTTCTAGTCAAAAAAGACTGTCCAGATAGCCAAGAAGAGGCAAAGTAGGGCTGGTCATGGTTAATTTCTACCTTTGGCTCTGGCGACCACTTAACAAGGGTTTGGAGGACAACACCTTGAGCTTGTTCTACTTGTTTCATTGCTCTTTTACACTTCATCTACTACAATCTTCCATCTATTTTTTTTATCTACCAATAGATAGTATAACTAGGAATCCAGGAGCATTTCACTTTTTCCTTTAAAAGAAACGGTGTGACTAAAGCGAGAGGTAAGTTCCACATTTTTTACAAATTCTTGCATGGATAAATCAAGTCAGTCTGTTGGTAAAACTGTGTTGTAAAAATACCGATAGCTGAATATCCTTTTATGAAGTAATTCAAGTTATCATGCCTTTCATCACTTTACTGTATAAGCTGTCATTTTACATTCTGTTGTTATAGGTCATATATTTAATTGTGTTTTCCCCCTTAAATATCTCACAGAAACATGAGACAAAGAAAGTTTTGCCCTTTTGACATATCCAAGTCTCTAATCCCCACCAAAGCCCCATCTCCATATTATTCATTATCTGGAAAAAATATCATTTTTTTGTGTTTTTTGTAATAAAAATGGAATTACTTCAGCTAAACAAACTGGAACTTAAAGGGTTAAAATCCTGCAAAGTATTGCATGTTTGATAGTATTGAATAAGTTACAAGTTGTTTAAGTGATTTATGAAAAAAGCAGAAAACAATATTTATATATGATGATTTAATAGCAGTTTTTGTGTGCGTGTACGTTTTTGCCACGAAGAGGGTGAGAGGGAGTATTTAGCACTACGTTAAACATAGTAATGCAGTCAAATTAATTTTGTTGTTTATCTTTGACATATCCAAGTCTCTTACCCACCAAAGTCCCATATCCATGTTATTCATTATATGGAAAAAATATCGTTTTTGTGTTTTTTTGTAATAAAAAAATACTGTTACTAAACAAACTGGCATTTATAGGGTTAAAATCCTGAAAAGTATCGAATGTTTGGTAGTTTTTGAGCAAGTTACAAGTTGTTTAAGTGATTTACGAAAAAAAAAGCAGAAACAAATGTACATAAATGCCCAAAGAGGGCATGAGGGTTAATATGCACTGAATAAATTGAACCCACCTTCTGGGTCCCATTAATGTATGCTACTTTATAGCACACATGGTAGCTGCTTTTATTTCCAAGACCCATAAGTTGTCTTCAGATAATTTAAAGTGCAATCTAGTAGCAAATGGCAAAGCACATGTAAGTTGTTTTTTAGGCAGTGGATGGACAATATGTTTTACCATTAGTAGTATTACTCCCATTTATTATACCTAGAAACACTCTCACGCTCATAAGAAATCATCTGCCAGGTGTAATTACTGAAGTATTGTTTAGGAACTTACATATAGATTTGATTTCATGTTTCAGGTCGTACATATAGTTTAATGTCATGTTTCAGGTCGTACATATAGTTTAATGTCATGTTTCAGGTCTTCATATAGTTTAATGTCATGTTTCAGGTCTTACATATAGTTTAATGTCATGTTTCAGGTCTTATATGTAGTTTAATGTAAGGTTTCAGGTCTTACATATAGTTGTGATGGCATGTTTAGTGACTTACATATACGGTAGTTTAACATCATGTTTCAGGTCTTACATATAGTTTTAATGCAATGTTTAGGGACTTACATATAGCTTAATGTAATGTTTTAGGGACTTGCATATAGTTGTGATGTTATTTTTCAGGTCTTTCATATAGTTTTTTTGCCAGAATATATTTATTAAGCAATGTGTATACACAAACACAAGACAAACAACCACAATGCCTATCAGAAATCCATCTGAATACAAAGCAACAATCTACAAATATTTAACACTTATCTTTAAAATAAAAAAAATGAAAATAGAATACATGAGTTATACAAATCAGGTGACCACAGCCTTGATGGCCACCTCCTTGTTGTCCTTGTAAGTGGTTCAGCTCATCAGGCAAGGAGGTGTTGGTGACAGGGGGGGGTGGAGTTAGTGATTTTGTAATCTGTGATGGCCTGGATGCCTTGCCACATGCGTCGGGGGTCAGAGTTGTGGTGCGTTCTTTTTGCCTCAGAAGTCGGAGGTCGCAACTGGGAATGACGTCACACACGAGTTGAATGCGTTCTTTTTGCAAGTGGGATTTCCATTGTTTTCATTAGCTCTAGCCAGGTTAGCCATTGTTAGCAGCGTTTAAACAACGTATATGCAGTTTTTTTGTGCATACAAACCGCGTGACAACACAGATAGAAGACAGCGCTGCGTGTACGACTGATTTAGTGTGACACAAATAACACAGAAGTGCTTATAACTACGTTACTACAGCTTTTACAACTGTCGATACAGGGGGCAGCCATGTTGGATTTTCAGCTCGGGTACCTCGGTGGATGTACGAGTTCCGAACTCGTAAATACGAGGTCAGGGGGCGTGTTTACGACTTTGACCTCGTAAAATACGAGTTGCGAGGCAAAAAGAACGCACCATTGTTCCTGAAGTGATCCTCAATACTTAGCTTGTGGTTGTGCTTGGCCTTTTTGATGCCCCTATTCAGGTTAGCCCTGGCTGAGCTATAGGCTTGAGCATCATCTGATTTGAATGCAATGTCTTGTTAAAGAAAATCATGTTCCTTTAAGTTTTTGTTGATCATTTTGAACATTTCTATTTCACATAGCCTAAGGTGGTATCCACACGGAAACGTATTTCAATGCAAACGCACATCTTTTGCATCGTTTGGGCCGACTGTCCACATGAATCCTGTAAACGCACTGCCCGTAAACGCACTTTTTTGAAACCTGGTCCCAGGGTGAATAAAAAAAAAGCCGGCTCACGTTTGGCTTCATATGGACGGCAAAACCGCATACGTGCGTATCGATGATGTCATCCTCACACACCTCGGCCTAACAGCTCCGCCTTCAACCCAGCTGACGGCGCTAGCAGGGACGCAACGCTGCTAGCTCGCTAATCTGTCTGCTTATCAACTCCTTGAACGGATTATAGTAACTTTTAGCACCGCTTATTGTAGAAAGGCTACTGCAAGAAAAACGTGTAGCTAGATTATCAAAAAGACATCGGATCATTGATGTTTGTGTGACTGCCGATGTTGATGTTAGCTTTGCTAGCTGCAATCATGTCCGATAGAATGTAAACAAAGTTTACATTCTTTTTCTAGGTGGCCTCTATATAACGAGCAGTGGTGTAAGTTATTAAAGTCTAGTCCATGGATGTGTTAAGCTAAGAGAACTAGCTAACAGTCATGTTATGAACTTTTATATACTGTCTATGGTTATGAAAGGAAGTCACTGAAGGCTGCTCTTCTTCTTCGTTCCGTTCATTTCTGTAGCAATAACAGCGCCGCCTACAGGCCTGGCATATGAAGTACCGTGTTGAGTCATTTACATATGGATTCATCTGGACGTGAATTTTCTTGAACCGAATCCAGGAAAGACGGATGCGTTTTCATCCTAACGTCTTCGTCTGGATGGGGCCTAAGGCTATACAATTATAGCCTACGTGCGAGTGGCGCTTTTGCGCAGTATATGCGCACGGTAGACCTAGGTTATAACTTGACACACGCACACAAGAGATTTTTTCTTTTTACTCCAGAAATGGATTCCTTTTAATTAATTTCAATATTATTGATTGTAATAGTCCATATTTCATTTCAATTTCGCAATACAATGAAATAAACTAAACCATTTTGTCTGAGTGTCATTCTCAATTTCACAATGAAAGATAACGTAACTCATTTGAACCAGACCACTGTCTCAGATATCCTCAGTGTCAAACACAATAATGCATGTAGTCTTTAACTTATACACAAGGAAAATGCACTAACTGGCAGAAACGAATAAAGCCATTGCACAGCCAAACTATGTTCTAGTCTAATGTACATGTAATGATAACAACACCTGGGAGTTCAGTTGTCTCGGCTTTACGGAGACGAAACAGACCAAACTGCTGTTGTGGAAATTATTTCAGAATGCAGCAGGTGTAGATCAGTTAGGAATTAAAATAATTGAGGATGAAACAACATACAAAGAAATAATTATAGACTGAACCAATGTAGGTTTTTGTAGTTTATTAAAGTATATATTCTGCGCAGAATAGGAAAAACAAGTTCACAAGATGCACGCAGCAAGGTGTGAAGGAGTTCTTCAACTTAGACACAAGAAACACATTGTTTATATGCAGAGATAACAGAGGGAGTGACAACGGCATGTGATCTCATCTATACATGGCCTTGTGCATTGTCACACATAAAGCTTGAACTTTAAACACACAATTCAATCTTTGAAACATTGAAGATGGGACTTTTTGGTGCCAATGTGACTTCCTCTATCGCCCCAGGTCACACGTCAATACCGTACGCTATATCGTAAACTATAGTTACACATAAAGATGACCTTCTGCCCTATCTGGTTCACAGAGAGGCCACTACGCAATTAGCTATAGCCCCAGAGGCACTAGAGGTGATTAAAACAGTAGGACCTCGTGACCCGTAACTAATCTTTCTTAAAAGCAGCAGATGAGGAGCATACATCTGATTAACTCAAAGGACCATAAACCAAAAATACAAAGGTCATAAGACAAAACATACTGAGGGTAATTTTGCCATCACACTGCACTGCTCTCAGCTGGCTGGGGCCTGCGTCCAGGAATCCATGAGGCCATGTCCGGTGTCCACTCTTAATCCATGACTGGACAAACGGCACGGGGTTACATTTCTCATCAGTCATTACAGCGCTGTGAATGCATTCTCCATTTTTAATTTCTCAGCATAGGCTACTGTGTGTGCGTTATTTACCATGATATCATCATGTGGTTGAAAAGAGTAAACACTGCCAGCATATCGGTCAGTCACATTTACGACGTATTTCTTCACTGCGTGTGTGGTAATGGTAAGAGACCGCACAGGGGTGGATAATGACATTGTTTAAGATTAAATTACAATACCACTTATGGCAGACACCTTCAGATATGACAAACCCCCTTTGTTGCTTTCATGGGAGCCAGTCCTCATTCTATGGCAGCTCGGCTCCCTCTGGCACCCACGTCATTCGAGTTTTTTACTTCTGTGACAGCTGCAGGTACATTCCTAGCTATAGGTTTGAGACTATTTCTGAAGATCTATATGTTGACTAAGTAACCTATATACAGCCTGACATTGGAACCTGGCAGAGGCAGCTCCATCTGGCCACACTTTGACTGTCTTTACTGTTGGTTTCACACGTTTGATGAGTGCTGAGTTGGGCAGTAGAAACAGTGGCCCTCATTTATGAAATGTGCGTACAACCTAAAACAGGCAATTGGCGGGCGTACGCCGATTCCTACGCAAAGCTTGGCATTTATCAATTTGAACGTGAGCGTAGGCTGCGACAAAAATTTCACGTCTGATCTGAACTTGTGTATGCAAGTTTTCGAGTCAGTGTGGACTTGCAGTGCAGCATATAATCAGTTTAACAGGAGAAGAAGAAGTCATCAGTTGATCACTTATCAGCAATGGCAGATCTGGCTCTTTTAGAAGACCTCTATATGTGCCGGTACAACAGTGCACATGTACGTGCACGGGCCACGGTGGAGCGCTCCATCGGAGTGATTAACAGGATGTTATTCAACGCTTTTAAAAGGTATAGTGTTATGTTTGGCAATGATATTCAATACAGGAAACATGACGATACACAACATCTTTATTTATTCTTCAGGTTTTCGTTTCTCTTTTAAAGGTTAATGATCACAAGTGAACTATTTATTTCTGCCATTGACCGAGTTATTTCGGCTTGTTTTTCCAGCCCCTGTGCTGTCAGGAGACAGGGTCTGGGTGGTGGTCCAGCACGGGGGGGCGGAGGACACACGCTCATGGTTGCCTGGCTCTGACTCATGAAAAAAACACGAGTAAAATAAAAGACACTGCATAAACTCTGCTACTGTGTGTGTGTGTGTGTGTGTGTGTGTGTGTGTGTGTGTGTGTGTGTGTGTGTGTGTGTGTGTGTGTGTGTGTGTGTGTGTGTGTGTGTGTGTGTGTGTGTGTGTGTGCTTTCGCTCAACCAATCAGTGTGCAGCTCATCTAAATATTCATGTGCTTTCCATATAAGGCAGAAAAGCTCTTGTTTCACTCAGGCCTATTTAACAGGGTACAGCACCTGGGTCATTTTCAGCTCAATCAATGTTACAAACCCTATTAGGAGACTTTAATGAACTGTGTGAAATACCCTGTATAACCATTCTATCACCCCTTTAAATGAATTTCAGCTTGAGTCTGATTTACTACGGCAACTGTTGACCGCATCTCTTTTCATTCCGCATTCTTTCTACAGCCTTTAATAGCTGTTTTCAGGCTGCCAAATACTACACACGTTAGTGCAAATTAACCTGAGATATCAGGGTTTCAATGTCCACCTTTGAAAAGTGCCGCTTCTTAGCCGAATTACGTATCACCATGTCGTAAACTGTAGGGGCGAGGCCTCAAAACCGCGTGACATTTAAATTACGATCGTTTCCAGCCGCTGCATTTATCAATGTACGACCATTCTGACGCTCTGATTGGTGTGATACGAACGTTTCTTGAATCACACGTGAAGCCTGTCGTAAGATGATATCTGCGCTCATATCTGCGCTAGTTGCTACGATAGGTTGATAAATGAGGGCCAATGAGAGGTGATCTGAGTGACCTAGATGGGGGAGGGGGACAGCTTTGTATGCATCAGCCATGTTAGTGTATACTTGATCTAAAGTCTTTTCTCCTCTTGTGGGACATGATACAATAATGGACAAAGCTTCCCTTCCGGCCTGAAAAGTGAAGCCACTGCAAAAGTGCCTAAAACTTGCATTCTATCTACTTCCATCAGGGGGCAAAGTCAACTCTGCTTTGTTACTTACTTAATTTTAGTAACAGTTTCATAATGAGTATATGGCCTCAATTGCTACTTTCAAGTTTTTATACATGACGTTCATTTTCATTTTTTTTTAAAAAGACGTTAACTTGATGCCGACTTGTCAATCATGACAGAGGCTTAGCAATGCTATCCATGCGTATCCATACTTTGTACATTAAAATAGCTGTGAAGTTGTTTTTGGGTGTTGCTGTGTTTTCATCTTAAAATTTGACCCTCACTATGTGTTTTACCTTCATTAAAGTTTTGCACATTTTGGAATGGCCAGATCAAAAATCAAGATGCCTCGCCAAACTCAAGGCTTCAAAACGGCAGTCCACAAACCAATGGGTGACGTCACAGATGCTACATCCACTAATTGTATGTCTATGGGAGGACCCCTGCTCATCCACCAGGGCTGCACACTGAAGTTGTGTGCAGAGGCTGAGGTTTTATTATACATCTATTGGCCAGAGAGGCCAGTTCAGACCGATGCAACATCTATTACATATTTTCTAATAGTGTGTTCCATTTACCTCTGAACTCTAAAGCTGGAGCTGGGAATGACGTCACACCCGAGTTACAAGTCATATTTTCATTGTGGGGTTGCTCTAGCTGGGTTAGTCATTGTTATCAATATCATTTGATAACAATGCATTACACTGTTTTTTGTGCATACAAACCGTGTAACATGTCCACAGCTAGAAGTTTGAAAAGATTGTGTGCACGACGGAGTTAGTGAGACACAAATAAGACAGAAGTGCTAATAACAGTATGCTACTACAGCGTTCACAGCTGTTGATGCATCCATGTTGGACTTTGACTCGGGGTACTCGGAGGTTGTCCACGTTCCGTGCTTGGAAATCCGAGGTCAGGGGGCGTGTTTCCGACTTTGAGCTTGAATAATCCAACTTCCAAGTACAAATGGAAGGCACTATAAATATGCTAAGGATATGCCTGGGACAGCCACAGCCCAACACTGCACAACTCGGCAACTCTGCTCCTGCGGAAGGGAGTCAAAGTATAGACCTTTCATCTACTACATCGCCATCACTGCCTGCAGCAGAAGAGTTTGGTCAAATTGGTTTATTTATTGTGAAAATTGTTGAGTTAATTTTATTTGGCAAATCACAGTTGCATTACTTATTGGTATTTATTACCAATAATGTGTTGCATTGTGAAAGTACACTTGCATGAAGCATTAATAATTAAAGGTCTGATTACTGTGACTCTGCTCTTTCCCCCGGATGTGGAAACTGGGAAAACAACTGAAAAATTGTAATCATATATTGTTTGCCAAGGACTCCTGTACTTTGTCCTATGTTCCAGAGAGAGTGGCCTCTACGGTCACTGACCTCTTAAAGATCCCCATTGGTTAAGAGAAAACCAATGATCCATGTGGGTGTATGACATGTGAGGCCCTAGCATGGGCTGATGTAACGTTAAGGCAAGACCAGCTCTGGTCATCGTATGATCTGGAGGATAGCCAATCACATTCAAGTTATTTGTCTCTGAAATACTACATTAGATGCTTTATGTCTCAGTTGGCAGAAGACGCTTTGACTTCTGGGTTTGGTGATATCATTTTGTCACTCAATTCTTATTGTACATTCTTCAGACTTCAATGTTTGGGACATTATTTTATGTGTATTTGAGTGCTTACAGAACATTTTGATGAGAAGTGGTTTATATATCTGGCCTTGGTTACACTTCTCTGTTCAATGTGGCTTTTGTCATACAATCATGGAGAAATCCAGTGTTTTGTAGACTTCAATAGGTACTGCTTAAAAAGTGTTAGATAGAAAAAAGTCGTCAGAGGATCCAAACCATCTTCCAGGCCCAGGTGCTGGACCCAGGCACCACAGGGCGTCTTATTGCTAATTAGCGAAGTATCACGTTTCCAGTCAGGTACTGCAGTACAGTCTTATGCTGTTGGTAGGCCACACTCATGCAGCCTAGAGTTGAGGATGTCATGATAATGTTGAAATATTGCAATCTGCTAAGATAAGATAAGGTAAGACACACCTTTATGGGGGGAAATTGGTTGTGGCAGCAGTACAATAGAAACAACAGAAATACATTCTGATATATACAATAACAGAAATAAATAATAAGACACTAAAATAAAATACTATACTGAGTATTTGGAGACAAATGACATGATAAAGTGAGCTAAAAATGCAAGCAGAGGCAAAAGCAAGCAGCAATGCTTCTGAATTGTTAGGAACAGGAAACTGACCTGTTTTTCATTATAAAGGATAATTGTGATGTGTTCTAAAGCAAGGTGTTTTAGTATAATTTCTAATTCACTGTCAGGATTTGTGCAGGCTTTGACCCAAAATGCTGAGAGAGAGAGAGGCAGCGGAAAGTTTAAAAGATTTATTTAAAATAAAAATGGCTTACAAACAAAAGGTGTCATGAAGCAGGCAGGTCAAAAACTGGCAGAGGAGAACCAAACAAGAATCAATACACTAGGAAAACTGTAAACAAGAATAACCAAATCACTAGGAATAAACCACACAAGAGAGTATAGGTGCAGGCAAATACCACTTAGGAATGTGAGTTTGATTGATGGGTGTGAGGTCAAAGGTCACGAGCTGTCAAAAATGGGCGGTAAAATGTGATGGATGGGCACAGGTGTGTGGGTGTCAGTACACGATCCGTTCCGTCTGCACGATCAGTTCTTCGCATGCGCAGAATTGCATAGCAGAAAACCTGTGCGATTTGTACCACGCATGCGTTAAAAAACACTTGACGGCAACTGGCAGCATATTTTTCTTGACGTCATTGTTGTGTTGTTTATGTTGATAGTTTTACTGGTAATACTTCGTCTTGACCATAGACTATTAATTCATTATTAATATACCTGTCTATGGTCTTGACTAATAACTCAACAAAGTGTGAACGTACAAAAGAGCTCTTCCAGCCACCACTGCTGTATACCACTATAGTAGCTCTACATGCTAACGGCAGTAAACATGTCATCTTATCGGCCTTTGTTGTTAAATTCTCCCCAATTCTGGGTCTCATTCCTGCTGAAACATGTCCAATTGGGTCGTGTTTGGTTCAGAAACCTTTATCTGAGATTTCTGACGTTAGAAAGTGCTGCTTCGTTCCACTATCTAACGTTAGCATACTCCTAGCGGCTAACGGCTATGTAGCATGCTAACGCGACATAGCTAGCTGTAATCTTGGCCAATGCTGGTAATTTCTCCCAAAATTCCGGTCACTTTAGTGCTGGGCCATGTCCGGTTGTGTAGTGTTTGGTTTAGAAGTCTTTATTGGTGATTGTTCGCGGTAGCAGCGGAGTATATAGCAGGACTTTACCGTGAAAAATCACCACCGTTGGCCAAGATAACAGATATGTTGCGTTAGCATGCAGCTACATAATAGTTATGTATGCACATGCGCAGAACGGACCGGTAATCGCGCAAGCATAGAACCGATCAGGTAGGGTCGTAAAAGCATGAGCTTCTGCGCATGCGCAGAGTTATGCACATGCGAAGAACGGATCGTGCAGGCGGAACGGATCGTGTACTGACAGTGGGGTTGTGTCCATGACAAATGTGGTAGGAAATGATGCAATGCAGTGAGGGACATCACATTGTGTCCATCTTTTCCTTGCGAGCAAATGGGAAGCTCACTGGCCAAGGGTTTATTTAGAATTATATATTTCTTGCCACTTTCTCTTGGATAAGGTTGACTTCCACCTTTCTTTGCTGACTGACTCTAGGGTCCCCTCAATGTCAGGCAACTGTATGTATGTAGGTATGTTGGAGAGGTGTCAAGGGGGAGACCTGTTTGTCAGTGTGCAGGGCTCTCAAGTGTCACGCATTGAGCGTGACAGTCACTCATTTCGGTCTTTTGTCACGCACTCCCGCCACACATTGTATTTATCACGCAGAAAAACTATTTATAATATATTTAATATGCCGCAGCGCCCAAAATGTCTCTGGCCGCGCCGCTGTCACTATGGAACCGGCAGAAATCAAGCGTCTCCCCTGGAGATCTTAGTCGAGCCGGCCACTTATCAGCCAATCAAAAAAAAAAAAAGGGGGCTACACCAGACGCGCCGTCAGCTGATTTTGCCGAGGTTTCGGCTCGAATGTTTTGAGTGTAGCCCTGAATGTATTTTGAAAAGTTGACTGACAAATATGAAACGTGACTTAGTGTTCACTCTCACTGTAAAAAGCTGCAGCTTCAGGTTTATGGACGCGGTCTGCTGTGGACATGCTGCAGCAGATGTGATGCGTTAATTCTGTTTTCCACCTCCGACGTAGAGCAGCGTTCAGCCACTTCACTAAACTTTGACATGAGCAGAAATCTTGCTCAAACACATCTGAAATATTAAAGTCCAGGGGTTTATTAATCCATTAAAATGAATGTATCATTGAGGTGAATAATTGTCAAATGCACATTTAAGGAGGTTACTTCCTCAACAAAAGATGCAAAAGAGAAGGTCAGAGTAAATGATGCCTAAGCTACATGTGTGCGGACTCAGATATAATTAGGAAAGTTGATCCAAAGGAGAATAAATAGTTGAAAGCAATGCAGAATACCCGAGAGCCTTACTGCAATATATTCCATTATGTTTTTATATTTGAATTGTAATTTGTGTCCCTTTACATAAAGATATTTCCAGTATATTGATTCAGAAAAAGGAACAATAATAGGTGCATAGAAATTCACCACAATGCAGGAAATGAAGTGTTTAATGCTCAACATTTGTGTGTGTGTGTGTGTGTGTGTGTGTGTGTGTGTGTGTGTGTGTGTGTGTGTGTGTGTGTGTGTGTGTGTGTGTGTGTGTGTGTGTGTGTGTGTGTGAAAATGATTTAAAAAGGAGACAGCTGCCACACAGGCCCCAGCAGAGAATGCGCAACCGGTAAGTGAAAGCACAGGGCTGGTAACAATGAGACCTGCAGCTGTCAAAGTAGTTAAACTTTGGCGTGCCAATTGGTGCACCATGAAGGAAAAAAGTGTTAAGATTTCAGTCGGAGGAGAGAAGCCAAGTCAGGAGCATGTCAGACCCAGCCATGAGGTATCCTGGTGAGTCAAATACTTTTTATTAATGGATTATTGCGTTGTTTAATGAAAAAAGAATAATTCAAGCTATGTCTGTCAACAGTTACCGACAGCGAATTTGAGGACATCAATTTTACCCAATCAGATTACGGTAAATTGTTATTTTTCTATACGTTTTTTATGATGTAGAAAAAAATAAAAATGACACAGACTTTCCTGTATACTACTTTCCTGTATACTAATGCAAACCCTTTACGGTGATTTCGAAATAGACAAGTCACAAGACTCTTCAAATAGACGGTCGAATCAGCGAGTTGTCGCAGTGGTGCAGCCTCAGCCCAGACGTTCTGCGCCACAACCACAGGCTCTGAGGGAACACTTGCGAGATGTTTTTAATCTGAGAGGAACTCACGGTAAGTTTTTTTAAAAACTTGAACAGGGCATGAGAGGCAGAGAGAGAGGAAAGGGTGGGGGTAATGTGGCGTGAGGAACAGCTGTGCGTGAGTTGCCTTGGTGTGTGTGTGTGTGTGTGTGTGTGTGTGTGTGTGTGTGTGTGTGTGTGTGTGTGTGTGTGTGTGTGTGTGTGTGTGTGTGTGTGTGTGTGTGTGTGCAGGGAGGAGACTTCGGTAAAGTTAGAAAGACATTCACAGATTCGAACTTCCGGGATCAATTACTCTGTAGCGAAATGTTATTAAACCACAAACGACGCATCTTTCGTACCGTAGGTTAACAACGAGCTTCTAAGTCATTTTCATCCAATCGAGCCGTCCTGCAACCTGGAGAAATAACATTGGTCTCTACGAGCAGACAGCGGTGAGACGGCAGTGAGACGAGTGCTTAGGGACCGTCTATAAATTGCAACACCGAAAAAAGGTGCAACAAAAATATTTATTAATTTAATGATTATATAAGGTAGTGTCTCCAAACTTACCTCAATTATAACTTGTCTACTGGTAGTTGTACTACATCACTTACTTTTCAAAAATAGACATATGCATAATTTTGGCGATTTGTTTTTGCAAAAAAGATTTAATAGGTGTCATATTAACGAAGATTCATGTCTCCAAAAGTATTCTACACATAGAAGGCCCCCTGCTGGTTGTACAGCACTTTCTTTTTAAAAAATAGGCATAATTCTATTAATTAACTAATTTTTTGGCAAAAAAAACATGTAGCCTATTAGCGTGTTATATAGCTAAACGAACATTTGTTTGTCAAAAAGTACTACACAGATAGAAGGCCCCCTGCTGGTTGTACTACACCACTTCCTTTTCAAAAATAACCATGATCATAATTTTGGGGAGTTTTTTTGCAAAAACATTTAATAGCTTTCATATAAATGAAGATTTGTCTGTCAAAAAGTTCTACACAAATAGAAGGCCCCCTGCAGGTTGTACTACACCACTTTTAAAAAAAAAAAAACATAATCATAATTTTGGGGATTGTTTTGGCAAAAAAACGCTTAATACGTGTCATATAAATGAAGATTTGTCTGTCAAAAAGTACTACACAAATAGAAGGCCCCCTGCTGGTTGTACTACACCACTTTTAAAAAAAGAAAAAACCATAATCAGAATTTTGGGGATTTTTTTGGCAAAAAACGCTTAATATGTGTCATATTAAACGAACATTTGTTTGTCAAAAAGTACTACACAAATAGAAGGCCCCCTGCTGGTTGTTCTACACCACTTACTTTTCAAAAATAACTATAATCATAATTTTGGGGAATTGTTGCAAAAAACGTTTAATATGTGTCATATAAACAAAGATGCATGTGTCAAAAAGTAATACACAAATAGAAGACCCCCTGCTGGTTGTACTACACCACTTAGTTTTCAAAAATAACCATAATCCTAATTTTGGGGAGTTTTTTTGCAAAAAACATTTAATAGCTTTCATATAAATTAAGATTTGTGTGTCAAAAAGTACTACACTCATAGAAGACCCCCTGCTGGTTGTACTACAGCACTTACCTTTCAAAAATATCCTTTTTTATTGGGAAAACAAATCAATAGCTTCACTCGTATTGAGCCTAGTGCTCCAAATTCCCTCCAAACATCTAGGGCCGAAATTTGCAGTGTCGCCCCCAACGACAACGCATAGTATTGTGCGTATCGGTGCGTCGCGTAACAAAAACTGGGACGACACATTTTTCTACGCATCGACGCATAATGGAGGCCAAAGCGTAGCAATGCGTAGCCTTGCGGACGCGTATGTGTACCAATGCGTTGACTCTGTCTGAGCCCTAAGCCAACGAAAACGGGCACCATCTAATAACTGATGTTTTATGACCGTTGACACTCCGAACCCCGTTTTCAAAATCAATTGTTAACCATATTTAATACCGAGTGTACAGAAACGAACCACAGTCTTACTGTCCTAAAACTTATTTTACATAGTGTCATTTTGGTACTAAGCAGGGTAAAAATAAAACCTTATAATCACAATGTAATAAGTACGAACGTTAGCCTACCATTAGACGGCCCCTGAACCTCTTCACCTTTTTTAAATATGCTTTAACTTAGTTGGTAGATTAGCTAGCTACATGCCAAATTTACCTTTACATTTTGATTCGATAACAAATCTTCAGCTTTATGTTCCCAGTTGAGGTTTCAGTTCCATTTAAGCCAAACAATAAAACTAACTGATATGAGCAAAGTATGACGAGATGCGGCACTCAGTAGCTGTTTCTCAATGTCAGTAAGCTACTGTTAGCTAGCTAACGTTAAGGTATATTGAGTAACGTTAACCTAACGTTACTGACCTGTGTAACGTTAACGTTATGGTTAGCCAAATTACGGTAACATTAAATTATGGAACAACAGACAGTAAATTAACTTAGCTACCGCAACTGACACGGCTAGCTAACGTTATTCAGATTCAGTCAGATTAGTACATGTAGCTAGCTAGCTAGAGCACGGATATTTTAATTGTAAATGAATGTGAAAAAGTAGTGTAGATGAACAATGTTTTGCAGATCTTACATACCAAATATTACTTCCATAGACCACTAGGTGGCGCTATGATTACGCAAAATGTGTTTTTGCCTATAACTCCCAAAGTCTACATCGCAGATTAATAATTCTTACAACCCCTTATTCCTTCAATCTATCTGAATCTGAAGATATAGGCCGGGCCTATTTAGACAAAAAAGTGTTTTCGCAAAATCGCACAATGCGAAAAAAAAAAGTTTTCGAACTCGTCCTAGGGTGTGTAACCGATGTGCACGAAACTTGGTACATACCATCTGTATATAGAGCTGACCAAAAGTTATCAAAGGAATTTTGCTACGTCACGCTGTTCGCACTTTACAAGCAAACAAATTTGTCGTAGCTAGCCACAAAACACGAACTTTGGCATATCTCGGCCAAATTAATAGTTATCAAAAAGATACCTGGTAGGCATCGTTGACATCCCATTCCGAGCCTATATACCAAATTTGGTGAAAATCGGCCGTCAGTTGGCGCTATAATTAACGTAGAGGCCTTTCAGAAAATAAGTCAATGCATTTAAATGGGAATCATTTGCAATGTAAATATCTCTGCAGCATTAAATGCTATCATCACAAACCCTGAATGTTTTTTGTTCGGCAAGCCACTCTGCAGCTTCCCACCAAATGTGGTGAAAATCGGCCGTTAGGGGGCGCTATAATTAATGTAGAGAACTTTTGGCAAATAAGTCAAATTCATTTAAATGTATTTTTGTGTATAACTCCCACAGTCTACATCGAAGATGAGAAATTCTTAAAGCGCCGTATTCATTGAATGCATGTGAATTGGATTATATAGGCGTCGCCCATTTCCACAAAAAGGTTTTCTCGCAAAATCGCATAAGGCGAAAAAAAATGTTTTCAAACTCGTCCTAGGTTGTGTGACCAATGTTCACAAAACTTGGTAGATGTCATCTGTATATAGAGCTGACCAAAAGTTATCAAAAGAATTTTGCTACGTTACACCGTTCACACTTTACAGGCAAACTAATTTGTCGTAGCTAGCCATAAAACACGAACTTTGGCATATCTCGGCCAAATTATTAGATATCAAAACAACACTTGGTATACATCTTTGCCATGCCAATCGGAGACGCCTTACCAAATTTGGTCAAAATCGTCCGTCAGGGGGCGCTATAAGGTTTTTCGGCAAATAAGTCAATGCATTTAAATGGGAATAATTTTCAATGTAAATATCTCTGCAGCATTAAATGCTACCATCACAAACCCTGGAAGTATTTTGTTCGGCATGCCACTCTGCAGCTTCCCACCAAATTTGGTGAAAATCGGCCATTAGGGGGCGCTATAATTAACGTAGAGATCTTTTGGCAAATACGTCAATGCATTTAAATGGGAATAAATTGCAATGGAAATGTCTCTGCAGCAATAAATGCTATCATCACAAAACTTGAGATTATTGTTCGTCAGGCCACTCTGCGGCTCCCCACCGGATTTGGCGACGAATGCCCTTTAGGGGGTGCTGTAATCGAGGTAGAAGCGTTTGGGCCTTTTACCCAACGAAGAGGAAATTTGTGATTGCATTTCACTACGGACTTTGGAGCTCGCACTCGGTCAAATTTCCCAACTTTTGCCTCGTCGCGGTGGTGCTTCGGGTTCTCCTTTCGCGGGCTCCATTTTCACGGCTCTCTGGGTCGCCGGGGGCGACTTGCGCCGGGGGGGACTGGCGCACGGGGGCGACTGGCGCACAGGGCTTGGACCCCGTTCATAACTGCTTGCAGTTGTAGTATTCATTTGTTTTTATATATATATATATATATATATATATATATATATATATATATATAGTTCATTATTATTATATTATCTATTAATTAAAATGTATTTTTCCAAATTGAACAGAGGCTGTAACACCGGAACCCATAGTTGGGACAGACCAGCCCCCTGAACAAGCCGCAGGTATTATATTCATTTGTTTTTTTATATATATAGTTCATTATTATTTTATAATTTTATAATAAATTTATTTTTGTTTATTCCAGAAGCGGTACAACGGAGCATTCAAAGAGGCCGAAGGACAAGACTGGCGAGAGATCGTAAACGACGTATAGCCCTCGTCGAATGTCTGCTGACCAACTTCGAGGCAATTCTCGAGATATGTAAAAACTTGTAACTCTTTTTTGTTTTACTTCTGTTTTTGCCTGTTTTTTAAATCATTCAAAAATGGACCACGATCAAGCCTTTATAATTCCGAATTAATTGAGGCTGTCCACCGGCTGAATAATATGAATGACATTCCACCGAAAATTCCGCTGAAGGGAATAACAAAGTTACAAAAGCTACGTCGATAACGATAAACACGTCTGCCCAGGTCACTGCAATCTCTGTCTGGACCCCGAATGTTCTACCGAATACATCAACCCAGTGTACTGTTCTGACTGTAATCGTACGTGTCAAATGACTCCAACCCCCACCTGTGTTACATACATCCGCTTAAGGTAGAAGAACACATGCAGAATGTAATTTTTTACAACTTTGAAACATTCACCAACACTGCCAGTCAACATCACGCTTACCTAGTGTGTACAAAATCTTTACAGGGTGAAGAATGGTGTAGCTAGGGTACAGACTGCGTTGAGAAATTTATTGCAAAGTTCAGGAAACCACGCTACCGCAATGCTACATTTATCGCGCACAATGCAAAAGGATTTGACAGTTACCTGATTCTAAAAAGTATGGTTAAGCAAGGAATGACGCCTACGGTCTTTATGCAAGGGTCTAAAATCATATGTCTGAATGACAACGATTATCAGTTGCGTTTTATCGACTCACTATCTTTTCTTACCATGAAACTCGCCGCAATGCCAAAGGCTCTGTGTTACTCGGACAAATCCAAAGGGTTTTTCCCCCATTATTTTGCAGCGTATAAACATCTACACTACGTTGGCACATACCCGTCACCGTCAGATTATGGGGTAAAAAGCATAACGCCCCCGACGCAGGAGGAGTTTTACAGATGGTACAGAGAGGCCTCTCAGGGTGTCTTTGACTTTCAAAAAGAGGCATTGTACTATTGTAAAAACGATGTTGACATTCTTGTTGAGGGGTGCATGAAATTCCGCGACCAATTTATCGGTGATACACGGGTGGACCCTTTTAGCTGCCTTACGATATTGTTCGCTTGTATGAAGGTTTTCCAGACAAATTTCCTGCTTGAAAATACACTAGGGATTCCCGCTCCTGATGATTACAGAAGGCAATTTAAAAGTTCTCGTGCGGGGCGATTCAGTGGCTCGAATGGATGATGTATTCGAAAAAAGTGTTCATTCAACATGCTCTAAACAGCGGGGAAAAACGGGTGGGGCCGTACTTTTTCCTATGACAGGAATCCCCTTTGAAGAGATGCATGCATCTAGCGAGGAGAAGTTGCAACAGCTTTTAGCTTTTAGCAGCATCAGCAGCCGTCCCAATATTGGGGAATTTGATAGGCGGACTGCTTCCAAAAAGCTAAGAGCTTAAAAGCTTAAAGCTTAAAGCTTAACAAAATGTCTCTGAAGTCTGCCGTGAAAATGTACCTGATCTCACCGCAACAGTTGAGCAAAATGACTAGAGTCACAGAACCGACCATCAGACAGACGGCTGAAGACGATTTGAACAAAAAAATGCATGCGATACAGTGATAAAGAACCTACCCCCACGCGATCGTAAAAACGCCCTCTACATTTTACAGAAATTAGACGCAAGCGACGTGGGTTGGACGTCGCGAGGGGAGTTCATATATAAGGGCCGCATGGTTCCAGGCTCACATATGCTCGATTTGATAAAAAGCCTCACAATACCTAACAAAAGAAAAAACCCGACTGCGCCTAAAGGATGGGATAGCTTCTTAAATACGTTGGACGGTTTAAACATTCCCGATTAAAAATCCTCAACAGTCGGCTTAAAATGACGGGAGATGAAGAAACATTACCACCGGAGAAAAGAAGAAAAAGGTTCATATTATCTCCGAGATGGGAAACCTTGGATTAACGTCAAAATACGTTGTCATTTTTCATTAAAATGTCTTTTATTTTTTTGTTTTATACAATAAACATGAGGTAAAACGAGTTTATGGTTACAGAGTCTTTCTTATTGTACCTTACAAGTTGTAACAATCTCTAAACATGTCTAAAGAGCATGCAGTGTGGTGAAAAGAGTTTGATATTTATTCACAAAATTAGCCACCATGCGGTCATTTTTACGAACATCATCGTGATACAGCGTCAACAGATCTTTAAATGATAATCCACAAGCACGGTGGCAGAGGTAAAAAACACAATGCTGGCCACATACGGTAGACAGAGTGTGCTGAAGTTGAAGGTCATGGTACTGTATATTCTTTGAACGTTTTTCCAGAAACTGTCTAATGCTAGAGGGGTAGTGCGCAAAATCGGGCGGGAAGCCGTAAGAATCGAAAAATGTAGCTCCGTCATCTTCTTCCAGCGTCAGACACAGCCAGTGTTCTCTGGGTCTGTGAGCAGGATGGGTGTTGACGATAAAGTAGGCAGGTAGACGGTAGGTATGACTCAGCGAGGCTAGCTGATCAGACGCCCACACGCCGTGAAATAAATTACCCACAAGATGATGCAACAGCCGTTCCAGCCGATGGTTATCCATCTTTTTTTAATAATAGTCCACCAGCACCTGTCTTTTAGCATTGATTTCCAAAATCGAATCATAACACGCATACACTATTAGACTGCACGTGTGAGGTAACACACATAAGTCTACTATAAAAATATTTCAGAAAACATGGTTACAACGAAAAATTCGTCCTCCAGTGGTTCCAGACACGCGTGTTCACGCTGACTAGGGTGGTCAATCTTACAACCATGGCACTCAGATCGTCTGTCCTTGTGAATAGTCAAGTTAAGAAGATGGAAAACTGCAGATTTAACGGTGTCAATGAGTAGAAAAGAGACCCAGCCGTCAACCTCATCCTCAGCATCTGGTGTAATTTCCTTAACCGCTTCATCGGGAATTTCGTCCCCCATTTCTGTATCCGATAAATCGCTTCCCGCTTCCGTCGATGAATCATCGTCCTCTTCCGCCTGAATTGGCGGGGTCACACAGGCTGGCACATCCTCATCAGAGCTCTGCCCGTCAGGGGTGCTGGGATACAACACCTCAGGAGAGGCCGGAGAGGCTGGAGAGGCTGGTGAGGTTGGAGGGCATATCAGACTGTAACTTTCCTCCTCCTCCTCCTCAACTGAGAAGAGGACCCGCGGTGCAAGACCTCTCTTTGAACATTTGAACTATTTGAACATCTTGTACGGTGTGAGACTCCTTGATCTTGCGTTGAACATCTTGAACGTTTTAAAGAAGGCTGATTCAGTCTTTATAATATAGTCAGGGGGAGGCGAGGTCTGGGAAGAGGTGTGGTTTGGACTTTTGAACTTCTCTAAGTTCAAAAGTTTAGAGTTTTTTTCACTGCCAACGTATTCCTCCACCCGCGACTGCTCTGGAAGAGACCCGTTATGGTATCTCCCACTTCCCTCAGCCTGTCCATCCATTCCAACGCAGGCAAGACTAACACAGTACGGAATAACCCGCAGTCAGGATTGAATCTCTGCAAAGGAAAAAGATTGCAGGTTCTCTCTGCATTCAGAGACCTTGATAACAGAACAGCTTGGAAATACCAACGGCCGGTGGTTGTGGTTCCAGAAGGCCATGTAGCTCCAAAGACTGTTTTCATCTGAGACAAGTCACAATCACTGGGGTAATCATCAGTTTTTGAACCCACCTCCTCAGGATTCTCGTCATCATCGTCAGCATCCTCAACATCCTCAACATCATCGTTACTACAAAGGTACACTTCATCCACCTCCTCTTTCTTGCATTCTTCCATAACCGTTTGCGTCTCTTTATCCACCAGTGCCACATTCTCCTCATCAGGGTTACTACAAAGGTACACTTCCTCCACCTCCTCCTCCTCCTCCTTGCATTCTTCCATAACTGTTTGCGTCTCTTTATCCACATTCTCCTCCTCCTTGCATTCTTCCATAACCGTTTGCGCCTCTTTATCCACCGGTGAAACATTCTCCTTATCAGGGTTACTAGCAAATTGTAGCATCGTCTTCATAACCCCCCAGTCATCAAAACTTAGCCTCACCATGGCTGTTGAGGGGGTCAAGTTTTCCCCTTCCTTCAAATGATAAAAGAAAAGTTCACCTTCTTCATACTTGAACATGTATCCCCAGGATCCAGTCAGCCCGTACGCCTGTAGAGACCATTCATCATGCAGAGATGCAGACGGCGGCATTTGAGTACGACACAAATACAACACACGCCTCTTTGGAGCGCCAGGCACTTTAGGACCTTCGCGGTAAATCGTTACCGGGGTCTCACAGAGCAACAAAGTGCCCCATTTCACAGGCCCTCCGTGGTAAGGAGTAGATAAAACACCATCAGCCATCTTAGAAGCACTTAGAAGCAGCCCTTTATCTGTATAATGCAAACCCTTTAGCAGTAGCTAATATAGCTCAATGCAGAACTGCCGGAAAGAAAACCCTTTATACAGATACATTCTAAAGACGTCATTTCCGACCACACAGCTGTCTAAAGACATCATCTGGCACAGCTGTCACAGACTGATTGCATCATTTCCTACCACATTTGTCATGGACGCAACCCCCCACACACCTGTGCCCATCCATCACATTTTACCGCCCATTTTTGACAGCTCGTGACCTTTGACCTCACACCCATCAATCAAACTCACATTCCTAAGTGGCATTTGCCTGCACCTATACTCTCTCACACAGGGAAAGACGCAGGGATAAACACAGGAAAAAACAACAAACAGACAACAAACAAAGACAGCACAGACTAAATACATAAGTTAACGAGGGTAGTAATGAGGGACAAGTGACAAGAGGGCTGATGAAGGTGGAACACATCAGGGCAGGGCAGACAATCACAAAGGCGGGAAAACACACAATACAAGAAGTAAAACAAGACATGACAGGAGAAACAGACACTTCAAAGTAAAACAGGAAACTGAAGCATGAAAACATACACAAGGATGGAACTAGGAAAACAAAAGAGAGAACACAGAAAGAACACAGGTGAGACATACCCATGAACAAACAGGGAAACAGTAACACACAGGGAATGAATTGATAAAATAAAACAGGAAAAACCCCAACTGAAAACCCCAACCATGACTTTCACAATTCATTATTGCATGTGCGTAGTAAGGAAGGGGATGCACAGTTATGATATATTCTGTAAGAGTCTGAGGTAAGCAGTGCAACAGGGCAACAGATTCGGCTAGGGCTAAAAAATGCTAGAGCTGGCCCCGGTTAAAAATTAACCTAAAACCTTAAACAATAAAAAGTTAAATACATTTAGCATTAAACCTTGTGATATATTTATTTTATGTGCTTACCCTATATACAAAGTCATGTAGCTTTTTTAGAGTACCAAACTTCTCTATAAATGCTAACAGTGCTCAGCATGACAAGGCTGCATGACAGGCTGTGCATGAATGTCCCCTGCTTTTTTATGTGACCTTTCTGGAACGTTTGCATAAAAGGAGAAGATGCAAAACTATGAGAAAAATAATGGCCTACTGTTTTGAGAAGCAACGGTTGGCTGGTAAAGCACAATTTTATTTTACATAAAGGATTGGTCTTATCTCCACACCCATGGTATGTTTACTTTTGTTTTGAATACAGGCTGATCCCTCAAAATAACTCTTCACTTGCAGCAGCCTTACTGGCACACTCACATCCAGCTAACAACAAGCAGTCAAACCTTACTTGAAATGACATAAACTGGTTGAAGAGGTAGATTGCCAGAAGATAATCTGTGTATCTGTTGTCAGCTGGGTTGAAGGCAGTCAGCTGTGAGGCTGAGGTGTGTGGGGATGGCATCATCGATACGCACGTATGTGGTTTTGCCGTCCATACGAAGCCAAACGTGAGCCGTTTTTTTTTTTATTCACCCTGGGACCAGGTTTCAAAAAAGTGCGTTTACGTGCAGTGCATTTACAGGATTCGTATGGACAATCGGCCCAAACGATGCAAAATAAAGTGCGTTTGCATCCAAACGCGTCTTCATGTGGATGGCCTCTGAGAAAGAAGACCTTCAGTCAAGATGTGAGAAACTATCCAGGAACAAAGACAAAGAGGGTTGGGGCTGTTGCACCACTTAACAAGTACTTACAAACCTCTTCTCACATCCCTTGCAAAAGTAAATTAGCATGAAACATTATCATTTACTGCCATGTCCTTCATTTGTTTAGTAATCATCAGCATGGTTTGGCCTACACGTGTTTGGAGTTTACTGGTAAGAGCTTGAACTCTGACCTTGGTTGTTTTTTGGAGTTATGCATTAACACAAGATCAGTCGGTTGGACTATTGAACGCGGGGTTGTGTGACAGTGGGTCACTTCAATGATCTGTGTGACGTCCTGTTGTATTATGTAACACTTCCCCCAATGTAGCACAAGTAGACTTTATATTTAACAAAAAAAAATTTCAGATTGTTTCAATGACATTTCCGACTGCACTTGAAGGAAAAAGAGACTGTTAAAGAAACTCCTGGGCAGTTAAGTGTTTGTGTTTTGTTTTTTACCATCATAGTTTTTTTTAAGCTTTCTTGTGGCAGCAATGACAATGAAGTTAAACGTTTACTGTACGTGACTCTGACGCCGCCTCAAAACGGACTGACGAACAGGGTTGCCGACTCTTTTCCAATTAATGAAGCTAGCAGTAGCTCCAAAAGTCACTAAAAATCAGCAATGATGTCAAACCCCTTGTTTGCAGATTGGTGACGTCATCGGCAATAATTTGCATAAAGCTTAGTGGCTGTGTAGGCTAATGCCGCGTTCTATTTACCTCGGAACTCATATTTTACGAGGTCAAAGTCGGAAACTCGCCCCCTGACCTTGGATTTCCGAGCTCGGAACTTGAACAACCACCGAGTACCCCAAGCTAAAAATCCAACATGGCTGCTCCGTGCATCGACAGTTGTGAAAGCTGTAGTAACACAGTTATAAGCACTTCTGTGTTATTTGTGTCACACTAAATCAGTCGTACACGCAGCGCTGTCTTCTATCTGTGTTGCCACGCGGTTTGTACGCAAAAGAAAATAGCGTATTCGTTGTTATAAACTGGCATTGCTAACAATGGCTAACCTGGCTAGAGCTAATGAAAACAATGAAAATCCAACTTGTAAATAGAACGCATTAAACTCGGGTGTGACGTCATTCCCAGTTCCGACCTCTGACTTCTGACGCAGATCGAACGCGGCATAACTGCCTGCTGCTAACGGTTGAAGAGGAGAGGGAGAAAGGCCCCATGCTGTTGGCAAAAGAACTGTGGACTGTGATTACTCTGAGCAGTATTCATGGAAATGAATTACAATATATCTCACTTTTCCTCTGAAGGTCATAAGTCATTGACATTTATGCCATTCGCTTTTTGAGAGTCTAAAAAGTTGCTCAATCTAGCGACAAAGTCGCCAAGTTGGCAACACTGCTGACAAGTCTGATCACTGGTTGCATGATTGTCCACCGCAGGGCGACATCCGGTTGCTGTTCTTCGAAACCTGCCATCACCCAATTCTTTGATAATTTCTAAGTTGTTTATGTGTGGCAGGTAGAGACTGTGACTGTAAGTCCATGCATGAATTAAGATACACTCAGATTGTTAGATTGTAACATTAAAAAATGGATTAAAAGGGAAATTATTTTTATCTTGGATCCAATAAAGTGGAAATCAATCAGACCACATGTTTCTTAGTTATTACTGGTTTATTCAAACACACATGGAACAAAAGTGCAAAAGTATAACCCATAGTCTGCACCGACAGAATGTAGACCCAGCTTCTATAATAACATTTATGTAACTCCATGTGATATGGAGCAAGCACTGCTGCAAGGCTGTTGACCAGGTCCAGCAGGACAACTCAACATCACTTCCATCTCATCCTTTTTACATTGGCTTCCCATCCCGAGTTCAGGATTCATTTTAAGGTTCTTGTTCTGACATATAGTATAGAGCCTTGCACGGTCAGGCACCTGTGTACATCTCTGACGTGCTCCATTCTTATATTACCAGTAGGTCACTGGTCTTCTGACCAGGGCTTACTAGTTGCCCATCGTGCTTGACTAAAACAAAAGGTGGCTGTGCCTTGGAAGTGGTGAATGCCCTTCCTATTGTCATGCGTTATGTGGTGGTTTCCAAACTGTGTCCGAGCTGCAGGGACAACAGCTGTTTTTATATCAGCTGACCTGATAAGAGAAGGTCAAGGTCCCATATGGTAGTCTTGTGAAAATGGTATAGACATTACAGAATTAGAATTACATTAAGTGCCAAGCTGCTCTGATTGGTGGAGAGGTAGGTGCAAGGAATTTACAATGACCAGCACACTGTATCATGCTCTCCAGTTGGCTCTGCATATTTTCCTTAAATCTTTGGATAAAAAGGTATTATGCACCATGTCAGTCTCCTTGATAATTTTATTGATTCTTTATTGGCACCAAAGAAATTCCCCAACAGGTCTCTATTGAAGCTTTTTAAAACAACTGAAGACTCACCTTTTTTAAACTGGTTTCATGTTTGTAACTTTGGGGGGGGGGGGGGGGGGGTTATGTTTATTTTATTGTTTTATTGCTTGTTTCTTTTTTTGTTTCTTTGCCTCATTTGTAACTATTGTACTCTTGTGAAACACTTTGTGACTTTGTTCTGTAAAGGTGCTATATTAAAAGGGATACTTCACCGATTTAGCATTCAGCTTTGTATCAGTAGAAACCTGGTAGTATTTCTGAATGATCGTGCTTCCCTCCCTCATGTCCCCATGAGACGGGAGATCTCTGCACTGGGGGTATGGAAAACATTCCTCCAATGACGCAAAATGACAATTTTTGCGTCATTGGAGGAACATTTGGCTAGAGGCAAAGGACTACAGCCAGTAGTAGGAGCTACTTCCGCATGTTTTCAAACCGCCCATCACCCAAAGCGAGCCGATCTCAGCCGAAAAAAAAAATGAAATGTCAGCCATCTTGAATCTTCGCTATACAGGGCTCTCTCTTCTCAGCAGCAAACTTTTACAACAATTATGTGCATTCAAACTACCGCACGTGTACCACCGGGATACATCGGTACAGATTGGAGAATATGCAGGAAATGTTATTACAGACAGAATAATCGGCCCACTACGTGGGCTTTGCCTGCTACGGAGAACAGCACCTCATCGGCTAGGTGGGAAGCTAACGCTAGCCGGCCACCTGTCCTATCAATCCTGCTTGCAAGTGTCCGTTCATTAAACAACAAACTGGACTACATCCAACTCCAATGAAACTCCCAATGAGTTCAGAGACTGCTGTGTTTTGTATTTTTGTAGAAACATGGCTGAACAACAGTCTACCAGACTGTCCAACTACCAGGCCTGCTAGCCCTCCGACAATCCGAGCTAGAGATGCTCTGTCGCCGGGTAAGAGACTCATGAAGGTGAGCTGTGTTAACACGGACTGGTGCAGAAATGGGGTGATTTGTATCCAACTAACTGCTAACCGCTGGAGTTTGTGACTGTTACATGCCGACCATTCGACATTCTATGCTAATTAAAGCTGTGTTTATACTCAGTGTTTACAGTCCACCAAGCGCTAATGCTAGTATGCGTTAATGTGTGTGTGCACTAAAAGTAGCCTGTTTCGTATGTCGTTTTTATATATTTTAAATGTGTAACACCACTTGAGCCACGATGAAACGTTGTTTCGTGTATATGGTTGAAATAACAATAAAACACATTGAGTTGAATGCCTCTGTCTGTCTGTCTGTCAAGCGGTAGGCGTGGGTTGGGAGTGGACTCAAAGCAGCGAACCAAAGTGCATTCTGGGATTTGGTGTCTTTCATCCATATGAGCCAAAAACACATTTTCTGGCTTTTCTCGGCCTAGAAGGCACCAATTTCATTTTTTTCACATTTCTGCTACATAAGTGACCCAATGTAAAGATATATTCAGCTTTCCAGCGGTGAAATATGCCTTTAAATAAACTTATTACACGGCTTGGTTGAATTCTTGATTCTGATTGGTCAATCATGGCATTTTGTGGTCTGCTATTTCTGTATAACAGACCTTTGCTAAGAGTATAAAAGAGCATTGCCACGCGGTCAGTAGTCTGGATCAACGGGAGTACATTTCCAGTATAACTGTCTGTGCCTCACCTTCCGCTTTCTGTGTGTTCTTAAAAACTTTCTTCTCTTCAGGAAACAACAACATATTTCATGTAAAAAAAAAATTATAAAATAGCCTTCAAATTCAGAAGTTCAAGTAGGCATTTTACATTTCCTGTTACACTCAGTTAAGACTTTTGGTCCTAATTTTGTCGATAGAAAACAAGAAGTGATCTAATCAGCATTTGCCATACCCAGTTGTGTGTTTTTTCTGTAGATACAGATGTACAGATTTTCTGTATACTCACTACAAATTAAACTGAGATCCATAACATTTACAATATTAACCGAAATACAGGCATATAGACCTACTTTCATTTCCTTTTATTCAGTGTCCAAAACGTTATAAAAATGACAGGTGTAATGAGTAAAAAGTGACAAAACCTTGGTCCTAAAAACAAGAAGTGTGCTACCATTAAAAAATTTACTGGAACTGTATGAGCCTTTTAAGCTCTGTTGTGTGCATCCATGTTTTTGGCAAGTTTCTAGGAAACAGAAACAGCAATGACTGCTTCATTAAACATTCAGTAAGGCAGGAAACTGTATAGCTAGCTAAGATGTAGCCTTTGTTCTTCTTCAAACCTTTTCTTGCTTTGAACCTATACACTGCCTGAATCACCAATGTACCACAGCATGACAAAGGCAAGAGAGAGGAGAGCAGTACCTAGTAGGTCTCCGAGGGCTGTAAGGTAGGGTATTGAGTAACTGTCGGGGTCTTTACTCCTCCGCCATAGACAGTGGACAATACAGTCGGCCAAACACAGCAAGGAGAAGACCTAAGAGACAGACACAAGTGATACTGTAAAACAATGATGTAGAGGGGAAAAAAGTATGCAGAGAAAAAAATTATCACATACACGTGACTCGCCTGAATCAGGGAAGCAGACAAGAAGGCAACAGTCAGGAGAGGACTGGGTAAAGTGTTGCCTCCTTTCATCAGGTGAATAGTGAGTAAGAAGACGAGCTGACCAGGGATCACCAAAAGAAGCAGAATCTGAGCAGATCGATGGTTTGCTCCTGCCATGAAAAAACTGAACATTAGATTGTGTGCGTGCGTGCGTGTTCTATTCAGACCTGGCATTAACATGCGTCTTGGGTGACCCGATCATAGGGGGACAGCTCTAACTACAGGCGCATTGAGACGTATTGACATCCGATCAATCAGACCACAGATATTTTACAAGTGTGCCAAACATCTTGGGCAATTTCTGGAAAACACCAAGGAATTGACAGTGTGCATTGTTTTGATATCCTCTTCCTTCTTTTAATTTCCGGCAGACAAGACACGGGAAGTGCTGCCTCCCGCCGGCTAACGCATTTGGTCTTTGCAAATGGAAATGATGTGCGTGTTTATTTGCATAAAGAGTGGGGAAGTGAGATCCGATCACAAGTGGTCATGTGGAGATGCATTCTAATGCCAGGTGTGAAGAGCTGTCTTCTTGTGATGTATGAAGGGACAACTGCAGGGGCGTGTCTAAAGTGGTGGCACAGTTAGGCAACGTGAAAAAGCTTAGAACATGGATTGCAGAGAACACACATACATTCACTGCAACATTTTTTTGAAAATAAAACAAGTTAAGTGAATAATTAATGCCTATGTGATGATTTGTATTTGTAAAATTGTGTCGTCCTATCCATGCAAAAACAGTTATTCAATACAAATTATTTTCAGGCTCTTGTGCAGTGCCACTTTTCAGGTATAATCACCTGTATTAAGGCACAGGGTACTGAGATTGAAAACAATGCCTAATGTTTTCTAAACCAATTCTTAATGCTGTATTTACTTCTAATAGGATTTTCTGATTTCCCATGGCCCTCCCCTGATTGGTTCTTGCTGGTCCCCACTGTGCCAAATGTAGAATTGCCTCTGGGCAACTGATTGTCTTTATTTCAATGTTTTGACCATTTGATCTTTACCTGAACCAAAGAAAGTGCGACAAGGGCTGAAGCAGCCCTTACGGTCTTCAGGAACCTCTCCAGGTGAGTAATTCAAATGCAATTCGGTAGAAATACGACTGGACTGGATGGAGACAAGGTTTCCTCCAATACCTGATTAGGAAAGAAAAGGTGGGGGCAGGGTCAGCACTTTGCATGTCATGTATGAGTTCACTCAAGGGAATTCATCAGTCTTCAAACAGCTCCCTCTAGAGCCACAAAAGGATATATACAACTTTATTTCCCCAGATATGCTGTAGTACTCCCTGAGACTTGTAAACAGACTTGTGTTTAAAATTGGTGGAGTTCCTCTTTAAGTTATCTTGACCTCTAAACATTAAACATGCACCAGTTGGAGCTAGTTCTCCAAAGCTCTGTCTTCCTTTTCCATGACTTTTTGCACAGACATCTGATGAGCTTCCCATAAATAGACAGGACGTTTACATACAGGTTTTACAATAGTGTTTTCAAGCACTTTTTTTGTAAATTCTAGTATAATTTTCACAGAGATACAGAACGTATGTGTGTGTTTACAATCGACTGGCTGTCAAATATAGTTTGTTTTCAGAGCAAATTTTTACAGAAAAGGCAAAGTTTTGTATCAGTTTGCCTTTGTCGTCACTAACCTTTTAAAGTCAGATATGGCTATTTTAGGGCTCTAAAAAAGTAAATATTCTCTTGAAGTGAGGGAGTGACATTTGGATGAATCTACTGGAGATTCCAGAGATGGTGAGGAGTAGGGTGAGGCCAGGATTGTATGGCATTAGAAAAATATAAAAACTAAACAAAATACTCTGAGACTGGACATAAGCTTACGGACTCATCTATTACTCTATTTATTGGGCCAATGGTTGTTGTTTTTTAGACCTTCATCTTCACAAAAAAGTAGCCCATAAATGCACTTTTAAAAGAGGGCAATTCACCATTTATGACTGGAGCATAAACTATGATTCCTGTCAGGTTTGGATCTGACACAGTCTTGTCCAGAATAAGTCCTCCAATACTAAAAGAAAGAAAGACAAAAAAAAAAAAAACATGAATTCCTCCTTGTAAAAATCTGACAAGCAGTGATGGGACTGAAATGATTATTACTTTTATAATTAATGTTTTTAAAACTCTAGACATTTTAATGTCAAGGAAATGAATAATTTGCCAAATATATATACTTCAAAACTCAAACAATATCTATATGTACAAAGTTAAAGTAGTCTGAATACAAGGTGAGTACCTGCTGATGAACATGGCTGTAATGATTGGTTCCCAGCCTGTGCGGAGAAGGATGCAACTGGCTGGATGTTTGGACGAGATGACCACCCAAAGAGGAATCAGGCACAACAATACCAGAACAACCAGGTACAACACATAGGGATACATATCTGTCAAGAGAAAAAAGGTCATTATGTACACTTTTATTTTCAACCAGGAATTGGTCTAAAACTGGCATGGATGTGTTAGTTCCAGGATCATGAGTACCATCTGTTGGCCAAAAGTGAAAATTACATGCCCTCTGACGACCAGTGTATTATGTCCCACTGCTCTGATGTGTGTTACAGATTCAAATTGGCCTACCAGACCATCGTGCTGTCCTTCTCTCTCTTTACCTATAAGGGAGTAGAACCAACGACTGAAGCAGGCCAGTAAAGCAAGAGTGATGAGATCCCCAAAGCTGGCAGCCATGGGTGTGGCCACGTTGTCAGGGTTGAATCCCATCCGCTTTGCTCCAATGATCACTCCCACCATAATAATACCTAGAGAGGGTTAAAGACAATTAAGGTTCTTAATATATGAGATGACATGGGATCAATCCTGAGGGGAAAGACCTGATAAACTTCAACCTGAATGGAACTAGAATGACCCTAAACTCTTAATTTCAATACAATTGCTCCTCAATTTTAATTATAAAGAAAATTAAGGTGATGTCGAGGCTAAAGAAAGTGGAGCCTAGAAGGAGAGGTATACCTCTTGTGCAGGCAGCCCATAATTACTATGCATCTGCCTCTGTGGCACTGAGCTTATCAAAATCAGTCTGTGGCGAAATTGAAGAAATTGTTTGATCAGAAGACATTCACACAGTGATAAACCCCATGCAAAATGTATTTAAATGACCTAGATGCGCCTTGCCACACTCCCTGTTCATACTCTCATTTCTAGAATATTTTCTATCATGGGAGCAGCTCAATTAACTAAAAAATAAGATAATTTCCTGAGAAGTGCATTTGTCCAGGTATTAAGGAGTCTTTGCTAAGAAAATAGGTCAAATAATAATGTTTAGAGAGTTTGGAAGATACATAATTGTACTGGCATTATACAGAAACTGCAGTGAAGGAGGATGTATGAAGCTGGCCCAAACAGGATTTCACAGAAACATAGGGGTCAGCACCTGTAAATGTATAATGTATGTATAATGTATGAATATGTATGAATAATTAAGCTTAATCAATTAAGCTTAATTATTCATAAATTACAAATTCATACATTGAAGGGCAAAGCAGAGAGGGAGAAACTGGGACGTCAAAAGGTTTGAACAGATGTAATGGTGATGTGTATAGGGATGTGATGCACCTGTCTAAGGACAGTGGTTCAAGGTGATGGCAGGTTATGTTCTTACCTTGCAGCAAAGACGCCACGAAGGCGGTGGAAACACTGGTTGAAACCAGGAGCATCACATGGTGTAAGGGCATCTGTCCTTCTGCCATCCAGCCCAACACAGTCGCCATCAAAGCGGCTAACATGCCGAGCACTGTGGCTTGTAGCTGTAAAATGAGGGTGGTAGCAAGAAGAAAGATGCATAAGTCATGGTAGATTGCAACAAAATTGTGCAGATAAACAGGTAATAATACAGAAATGGTCATTTCTAAGATAAAATACATAGTGTAAAATACACTTAATAACAAAGTTGCTTTTCCTAAATGAAAATCAAGTACAGTACCTGCTTAAGCGCCAGGTTCCCAACGATCAACATCCACTTTTCTCTGGCATGTTCCATTTTTCCTGCATTCACCTGACAACATCAGATATGTATGAACTCATTAAAAGTAAAACAGTTGAACATCTACATTTCCACGACAACTGGGCCCATTTCATTTGCTGATGATGATCATGTAATTATGACTGAATGCTTCAGAACAGCTACTAAATGGATCTTGCACTTTCCAAAGTCAAGAATAAACGTTGAACCTCAACAGATAAATATGGTTCATAATTGTACCACACCAGCTAACACAAAATCGTTAATCCAGCATAAATCTAACCCTAATAGAAACAAAGCGTTAGATTGTGTCCATTATAAAAGAAGGCTAACCTCTTGGCTTTGTAAATTTGACTCTATACATTATGAGTATTATGAGATATTCAACGCAAGCCCAACACTGATCATGGACTGAGAAACATTTTACACAATGCTTTGGAAAAAAGCCATAAACCATGATTTTTTTTATTGAACAAGCATTTAAACATAAAGTAAAAAATTAAACCATTTAAATGTATTGTATGTATACAGTCATGCAAGAATGTCGGGAAGGGGTGGGGGGGTTGGGAATCATAAAAAGGCATGGTTAACTGTATTCTCTATGCTATTTGAACTGTTTCTATGCTGCCTGAAACAATGAAAAGAAAAATGAAACCATAACGTAATTAATTATTAACTTAAATTAAGAAATTAACAAATCTAATCGCTTGTTACGGAATAGCACCATGCTATGACAGTAACCTTAAAGGATAAGGCTTGTGTTATTCTATGTTTTTCAAGATTTACTGTGAAAACACCAACGCAAACAATGTGTTAATCAGTCTCTCATTCTAACTTTCTAATTTACCCTACCCTGACTGTGGCACTCAGCTCCACAGCTCATTGGTTACAAGTGAAGATGTAAATATTTAAAAACAGGACACATACATACACATATACATATATATATATATATATATATATATATATATATATATATATATATATATATATATATATATATAATTATTGTTCATGTTAATGAACAATAATTATGATCATATCATATTTGATCATTACATGTTCTCCTGTTCCAGGAAAACATCATTTTAGATTATCTGAATTGTTGGACTATTGCTAGCATCAATTTGTTACTGCAAGTTAATCTACAGCTGTGATCTTCACAGCTCTGTGAGGAGTTTCACACGAGGACAGAAAACCCATGATGCAATGTGGCAAAAATATAATTAGAGGTTGTTGCCCTGTCAATCCATTTTTATGCAATTCACTTTCACTCCAACTCGGTTGCTTATCTCTCTGTCTCTGTTTCACTGCATGTACTATTTTATACTGTGTGTAATGTTGTAAACTTTTATCACGTATGATCTCACTAAGTGTGTACAAACTATAAATAGAATAATGACATAAGGTCACTTTTTGTGTACATCAATGTATGCGTGTGATTGTTTTAAATTATTGTGTGCACGTCTGTGTGTGTGTGTGTGTGTGTGTGTGTGTGTGTGTGTGTGTGTGTGTGTGTGTGTGTGTGTGTGTGTGTGTGTGTGTGCAGGGTTTTCCCTGCCATTATAAGGTTTAGGTGCAGTACCCAAGCCATTTTGGGTACACCATCTAAGCCGAATGAATGTAACTAAAAGACTTTTTTCAGATCTAATGATTATAGTTGGACTTCTCTCTTGAGTGTTTTTGATTTATTATCTGCTAGAGCCAGACCGATATATTGGCGGGCCAATATTATCGTCTGATATTAGGCATTTTCCAAACTATCGGTATCGGCATTAATAATGGCTGATAAATGAATATTTTAAAAATAAAATAAAAACGGACGAAACACCCTTTAACCCTTTATGAGTGTTGGCGTTGCACAGTTTGTCCACCAGAGGGCGCTCTACAACGTCCCTG